>NNCF01127370.1:546408-570674 GCA_002313205.1 Laupala kohalensis
TTTATGTAAATTGCAAATGTAAAACTTCAAGAAAAGAAACTGATTCTTATTCTTATTTCTTCTTATAATTCAATTAATGTCATAGTTAAATGAATAATATTTTCAAATTCATTTAGACAAATTATTATTTTTTTAAAATTATGCATAATCGTACAAAATACATTAATAACCCTGAAGATGGTGAGAGGAAAGTGATCTGATGTGGAAACTGGTGAGCTACTTTCAACGGATTCACCGTTAAAAAAAATTTAGTGCCGCAAACAATAAGCGGCAATCAATGAAGGGAAACAGGTCACTCGCTCTAAAACAAGCAAAAACTCAAAGACAAAAAATATAAGAAATAGTCTTTTAAACAATTGCGCTCAGACTAAGAGGACACTAACCGCTTATGTATTGAATACGATGAACCATATTCAAAACCAGGTCACATACAGTGTCACTGCAATGTACCGATTGGACTCATGATCGTTGCGCGAAGTTTGATGCAAAAACTAAATATCACTCACGGGATGTGATGGTAGCTCATCAGAGCAAATTTCGCATGTAAATGATTTTTGAAGCCAAATAATTATTTCCTCATTTTTATAGAAATTATAACATGAAACATAATAAAAACATCAACGTATTCCATTTATTTTTATTGTTTCAAATGTTTTATGAAACAATGTACCCCATCTTGTGTAACAATATAGCCCATAGTGGGGTAAGTTGTCACAATATACAATTTAAGTATAAATCATTTAATACATTGAATTATCGTTAGGAAATTGTTTAAAAAAATTAATTCTTCAATAACTATGAAAGAATTTGAAACGTTTTGTTAATTTTGTTAAAGTACTGGCAATAGTATATTTTAAACCAACTACGGTGAAGCAAGGGAAGGGTAATGTATTTAATGATTTATGTATGTAAATATAGATAGATATTCCACTGTGGCATCGCTCCAATTGGGCTGATTTTGATGAATGGGGTTCAATCAATCGTTTCTCATTTATTGCTAGAGTGTTATAGGTTATAATAAATTTGTATAAATGTAATATGAAGGTTGTATTTTTCAAAACGTTTCATGATTCCTACATATAAAAATATATGTATGTGTATCCCAGAATGCCTGGAGCAATTTTAACCAAACTTGGTACACTGATAACTGACTATAGAGCAAAAATCATTGTGGGGATAAGATCCTTAGCACCCTTAGCGGAAAGCAAGAAAGGGAATAACCTGAAGAAAACGAACGATATTAATATTGAACGATATTAATGGGTTAACCTCGCACCAGAGATGGAGATGAAGATTGCTAAACAAATCCGGGACTGGAACACGGGGACTGAGTGTCCACCGAGTTCCAGGATCCGGGGCCCGTCGTATTTGAGAGGAATAATTCGTCTATGTCACATTGCGTAGGCGGAGACGCGTCGGAGGTGCACGTGCAGGGATTTGACCGGGATACATACCGAATATGGCGCGTGATGTAAGAATGGAAACTTCGAGCAAAAACAGACGTAAAATGTAAAGATCATTCGTTTTTTTACCACTTTCGGTACATCTTCTCATGTTACGATTGTTAGTGAAATGGATTGACTAATACCCCAGAAAGTACTTGAAACAGGAATGGTTTCTCAGCATAAAGCATTATTGGAACCGACCGTATAATGTGCATACTCGAGACCTGTGTGCAACCTAGCCACTGTCAGTGTCATTGCCACTACCTCAACTTTCTGACTGTCCGCTAGATAGCGTTCCCCGGGGCCTCAGCTGACGCGCAAATGCGTTCTCGACCGGAAAGAGATATTTTCGAGACTGACTTTTAATCCGAGACCGAATGGAGCCTTAAGTTTGCGATAGAACCTGCGTTAATCTGCCGTAACCAATTGTCACATCAGATTGTCACTATCGATATGGTACCAGGAGATTTGCTCAAAATTAGGTTTGTTTTTCTTTTTCTTTCTTTAACAACACGCAAACCCGAATTCGCCCGTCGGACGAAAAAAGAGACCAAAACTAGATTTGTAAGATGCGTTTTTGTCAAAACTAATTATGGACATTTGTAGACATTATGTCATGTAAACAAACAATGAAATATTTTTTACCTTAAGATAATAAATTTTTAATTTGATTAATAGGTTTATTTTTATTAGGGAGTATAACGAAAAGGGTTACTTGTGCTCGTGTTGTTAGAAACATTTTCGCCGCTCCTTGTACATTTTTTAGGTATTTAATATAACATCAACTTTTGATGCAATGGTGCACCCTTCTGTGAACTGTTCTGCAATTTCAAGCTAAGGAAGAGTTAGATGACAACTTTTGACTCATTTATTTTCAATAAAAGAGTAAAAAATCGTAAATATTTGGATGTATAATTAATTTTTTTGTTACTAATTGGCCCGAAGACTTTAGGCGTGTGACGATTGAATTTTTATAATGTTAATACAGTATAGTATCACAATTACAGGTTATTCTATGAGGTTACTGGGTAAACTTAATATGAAGTTAATAGTATTTACATGAAGTTGAGGACATGAGTGGAAGGATTGCAGGCAGGTTATTTTATATGATTTTTGCTTAGTTTTTTTAAGAATGGATGAAGAAAGAGAAGTACATCATAAGGAAATGGTGGAAATATTTGGTGCTAAATATAATGTTTTAAAGATTTTGTTGTTGAGATAATTGATGAAGATGGATAATGGTTGTATATGTAGGTCTCTGTAAATATTGTCATTGTGCACATACCATGGTGCTCCGGTTATAGATCGCATTATTGTTTTGTAAAGTAGAACATTAAGTTCGTGAATTTAAGACTAGATTTAGTAAGGAGTGAAGGTGTTGAGAATTCCTTCAGCTGCATTGCACACATAGTTGAAATGGTGTCACCTACAAGTATAATTTGTTGGAAATTAAATACGCAATTGTTAGAATTCTTTAAACAATTTTAAGAATATCCTCGAAAGCTGCATAGAACTCAACTTTTATATTGTAACTCGATCTTTATAACTAAATTAAATATAGAATTAAACTTGTTACCACAGTTAACCATTTTAAAAATTAACATGATTCGCAATTTTCTTATATTCAGCATCAAAAGTACAATATATACATATAAATTACATTTTCTCTTTTTTCCTGTAAGTGGATTTCATCCCATATTGACATTAAAAGACATCCTCGCCATGTTTTTAAAATGTAGGAGCTGTCACTTCTTTTATTATACATATTTTTTCTAGAAGATTAAAAATTGTATTTAAAAAGTGTAATGTAACCGTCATTATAAAAGGTTACCGTGCTCAGTTTAGTTGAATGGTGCCAGTTTCCACGTGTGAAATGCAGTTAATTTGGTGGGAATACATTGAAGAAAACGTTACCTCCATTTGAGTTATGAAGCAAGCAGAACTTTGATGACTGCTCCCGCATGAGACAACGAGACCCATGTCTGTCACAAGTAGTGACAGCTCGGTGTCTACTAGCTGACTTGGGATTCTGCGGAACGAGAATCCTGACGCATGACCTTTTCAGGACATCACTATTGTTAGAATTCACTTCGTCATTTGTAAATACAATTTATCCACATGTCAGTCAAGGAACATTCGCAGTAAATATTATAAATAAATTGTTTATATTATTCTCTTTATTATCTTTATATTCTTTGGTTATAAAATCCCTCATTAATTATAAACTTAGAATTCTAAATTTTGACCTAATTTACGAACTTACTCATTATATACAATATTGAATATATAAAACAATTTATCCTCGTTCTATGCTTTTGATTGCTTTCCTGAAGTTTCAAAGAATTACACTAGAGGTTGTGAAATAATAAATGTTCAACCTTGTTCAGACACACTTATAATTTCTAATTGTCAATAAAAATATAATTTTTTTTAAAACTATGTAAACAATGGTCACCAACCCGCGGACCGTGCTGGCTAATTACGTGACCCCGGATAATAAACTACTATGATTCACTGGTTAAAATATAAAAAAAGTAATTAAAAGAACTGAAAAAACCGACTGCGGTACAAAAAAACTAAAGTCAAGCAGAAAAACCTAAGATTGGATGAGGTATGACCGTGGATACAAAAAACGTCTTTTTAAATAAAGTTTGGTGAAATATATCACTAAAACGCATTATATAGTGTGTTGTACATAATACAAATTTTAAATTAAAGGAAACTTGGGAGAATGCGGGATCCATTTGCATATAAAATCTTAGAAATATAATGGATCCCACCTGCTTCCAAGTTTTCTTTAATTTAACATTTGTATTATATACAACACAATATATAACGTGTTTTAGTGATATGTTTCATAGGGTGCTGAAGTTTTCAATCCACCTCTGCCTTAGAACCCTTGATCGAAATTGATAGGAAGGGCCCTATGCTTGCTTCCGGAGGGCAAATTAGTTTGTTGTCCTCCACGTGGTCATACGCAGTTTGTAACTTGCTCTTCGACAGTAAATTTGTGTATATATTTATTTAATAAGAAGAATAAGAATAATATGAATACATAGTTAATGTAAATACATAGCAAATATTAATGGCGCCCTTCTACTTAGCA
Organism: Laupala kohalensis; assembly: GCA_002313205.1. Lineage (NCBI taxonomy): Eukaryota > Metazoa > Arthropoda > Insecta > Orthoptera > Trigonidiidae > Laupala > Laupala kohalensis. Next base: position 550,960 of record NNCF01127370.1, read on the forward strand.
ATGAATCCTATGTATGTTGTGATCATCTTTATTTCCTTCTTCATTAAAGTGAGTTGCTAGAAAACCTCAATGTGTTTCTTCACCTAATTAATCTACCTGGACAACCTAAATAATTTTAGCAGTATTTATAATACAGAAACCAAATTATTAAATTGTTATTTACTTTCTGTTCAATTAATTAAAAATATTAAAGTGGCTAACCGCAGAACCCAGAAGGTAATGTAGGTTTGTTCATGTAGTTTGCGCGTGGAAACGTTGCGGACACCTGATCTAAAATGATTTTTTTTTAATTTGACGATAATTTGGTATTTTTTAATTGCAGAAAGTATCCTATCCTTTTTCCTTTCATATTTACTAATTAATATATTTTAAATTTATGGTTCCCATTTAATCCATTACACATAATTTTTTTCGTGTGTGCTGGGATGCTTTCACAAAACTCATTGCCTAAATTGTTAGAAAGAGGCGTAATAATTTGTTTTGTGGGTCACCATGCTGGTTTTCCTTATACCCGTAATTTATCATTTGTCGAGTGCCATGAACTCCCGGAAGGGAACAATGAGGATAGAGAAGTCTATGAATACCTTGTTTGATGAGATAATAGATCCGTTAAACGCTTTTAGTTGTGAGTCGAAATACAATGGGTGAAGAGCACAAGGAACGTGAAGGAATCCGGTGCGAGTTCACACAATATTTGAAGAATTTCATAATAATATACTAATATACTTTATTATTTTATACATAAAACTTTCTTTCTTCCTTACAACCGCGTCCTCTGTTTTTAATAAATAAATAATAATGGATGAACTTTAAATTGCATATAGTGAGTGTCTTTCTAGAGTTTGAAATTATGAAATAATAATACTAATTTTAACTCACAATTTAAAACATTAAGTATTTTAAAATAAATATTTAAAAAATTCTCCTTCAAAATATAAAAATAATGTCTTCAGCCACAGATTCAAAGATATTGTTGAAACATATTACAATAAGTAGTAAAAACAAATAATCATTTTTACACGAGATATCGACGTATCTATCTATCTCCATTGTTCATTTTTTAGTCAGATTAAAGTCGTCAAAACTCTAAGAGACGAGTCAATAATGAAGTAGACTTTCGTATCTTTATCGCATTTAGTTCAAAATCGCACTCGTATTCAATATTTCATTAGTTCAAAATCCAACTTTTCAATTGAATAATATTTCTATTTCAATTGATTATTGCAGAATAATATATATTTACTTTGCTTAATAATATTTGTTCCATATTTGTTTTTTATGATATATCGTGAAGCATAATGTTAGATGATCTAGTAACTTGATTTGCATCCAGAAATACCGTCTGTAACTTTCTCTCTCTCCTGAAATATCGCTTGATACTGATCGAATGAATAGGTTAACGCAGTATGCAGACAGGCAGGCAGGGTCATAGCTTGAGGCGAGAGTCGTTCACAGTGAGGTACGTAGCAGATAGCTGCTGTCAATTTGATAGATCATAGCGTTCTGAAGTAACGGCGATCGCTCGGTTTGATGCGGTTTGACGCAGAGCTCGCTCTCAGGCGACAACAACCTGTGACCTCCAATGCGAGATATCTATCCTCGTTTTGAATTACGAGAGAGATAGACGAGAGAAGAGAATGAATACTACTAGATACTCTCATTTATAGAGCGGTTTATACTATGAATATGTTTATTGAATCCATATTTCAAGTTATTTTTTATATTTATGTAATAACAATTTTTATATCTAAATTTATAAAGGTTTTACTCATGAAATTTTATAAAAATAGTTCAATCGAAGTAAATATTTATGTTTTCGAGTTCTGCAAGTTTTAGATTTCTGTAGCACATATATCTTTTGTAACATTTGTTTAGCTCTCATTGATATCACGCGTTACATGAGAAGTAATACGGATTCTGATCTGCAAATGTGTACAATTTTAAACATATGTCTTGCTAACTGATCAATTGTTTAGTGATCCTTTCTGCATCAAAAGAAAACACAAATATATCTGAATACATATTTTCTTAATACAGTAAGATATTTATGAGATATAATACAGAAAAAACTGATCGAAGTAGGTTTTCATTTGACTTTTTTATCTCGGAAAATATATGGCTTAAAATAGTATAAATCACCCAGAGGAATAAAATGCAAGATATTAATGATAAAATATTAATTTTAGTATTATTTGAGTCGTAACTACAGTCATCATTCATACTAAACAAGAATTTGCCCGTTCTTTTTTTTTTCTTCTCATATTTCTCTTCTGCCACGTATTTGAAGAGCGTAACTCTGCCCACTCCCTCCTTTTCAATGTCTCGCGTGTCTCTTGAACAAGAACACAGTCTTAGATCGATGTCTCCTCATCCCTTCCTTCGAAATCTCACGTCAGGAAGTTTGTCCGCATTTCTCGACCCCGCGACTGAACAGCTCTATACACAGCTCCGAAACAGCGCAGTAGCAGTAGCAGCAGCAGCCGCGACTGCAGGCGAGTGCTCGAGCCCTGAGGGAACCCCACGACGGCCCCTCAGAACTCACTCCGACCTCACCCTCCACTCGCACCCGCCCGCCCGCCAAGTTACACTCGCGAGGCTCAACTGTCAAACTTCACGCTACTCCTAAGGAGAGGAACTGTCGAGAAGGGAAAGCACAACTCCTCTGTCATTCACATGTGAGAATGCGATACTCACACGGAAATAATGGGGATTTAAAAGAGCAACAAAACTAGGACTAGAGTTATACAATTCATCATTGCGAAGTACTTAAAACTACTTAGTGAACTGTGCTCCAAGAAATGTTCCGAGTTTTCTTTAGGGCTATTTCAGTAATATTGAAATAAACGAAAAAACATCTCAAAATAAATTCCCTTCATTCGCGCGTACAACATTTGGTTGACGCGTGAAAAGAGATTATTAATATTCAACTGTTATACTACTGTAAGCTGGAAAACACTCACTGAAGTTAATGCGTAGGGATTATATTGGGAGATAAACTGATATGGGAGTAACGAGAGAATTCCGTCCCTTTTCATTTTTATGTTCTAAATAATATATTAAAGATTATAAAAAATTATAAGTGTGTTCTTCAATAAAATAATTATTTATTTATGCCGTCACAATTGTATAAATTGAAAACAATCTGTAATAGTATATACTATACTTTAGAGAGCTGCCAATGCATTTCAATATTTTATAAAAGAATTCAATATTTATTACAAATCCCTCCAAATTCTTTGCAAATTTTTCAACAAGAATAAAATGTGGGGAGAGAAAACACACGAAAACTTTTATACAATACGATTATAAAACAAAAATTAATTTTGTCTTTCGTTTAATCATTCGATGGAGATAAATGACAAAAATTCCAATATATTTCACAAACCTTTGGAATACTTTTTCCTAATATCACTTCAGATATTGAAATGAAAAGTATTTGCATTATTACCTCTCAATAACGCTTCTATGGTATCTTACTCATTCAGGATAAACAGTCTGATATCTCTTTAAATCTTGTATCGGCAACTTCTCAAAGGAATGAAATCTGTTTCGTACTAAGCACACAACTCGAAGTCACGGCAAAAGCAATAATAATATGTTGGATAGAGAAAAGAATCTTCAGTGTGTTTACAGTGGTTTTGTAACCTGGATCATGCGTAGTTATCGATGGAACATCACTTCGATAAATTTAAAGTGAGATAGTCTATTTTCTACAGCTTTGATGTAACAATTATTATTTTTTCAGGATATGTATTTTTTTCTTTCTATCTTAATGTTATATAACCTCATAGTTCTGAAATAAATTGATTTATCTCTAAAATGATGTGATCATTTCTTCTTTTGCATTACGAAATGATTGGAGATGATTGGCTAGATTTTCCGCCCGCTATTAAATGTGGTAATTCGCAAAGTTATGGGTCAATCATCCGCATGCAAATCTGGAAATGTATTTTTCCACGTCCGCATGCAGATCCTTGCCTCATGATACTGACTCATGATATGTGGGCCTTTATCATGTTATAAAAATTGGAAGGTAAATGTGTATTTTTCTTTTTTGTGTTAATTGAAAAAGGGAATCTCCTCTCAACTATTGCCGTGCCTTATGTGCGACAACCTAGAAAACGTGAATATTTGCTCCTCCATACCTTAAGACCATTTTAAACTTTTTATATTCGATGTTGAATGGTTGTTATAAAACACAATAAGTAATTATAAAGGTGTTTTTTCTTTCAAATTTTGAGCATTACAAATATCAGACAGATGGAACTCACATTATTTGATACTTTAACACTTCTTTTCATATGATGTTAATAGATACACCTTTAATGGTCTAACAATAAAGTAATTAGGAGAAAAAGTTGGTGAAAACATGTAAGAACAATCGTTTCATGTAACAACTTTTGCATAATTTTTCCAGATAAATTTTTAGAGAACAATGAAACGCACCTGTTCACCTGGATTTTTATTGGGCCTTTAGGGCTCTCAAAAATTATTATTATAAACACAACATGTACATACCAAATGTTCCTTATACTATTCCAAACAAATAGTTCGCGGTATTAAGTTTCATTACTACGTGTGAGAATGCACCAATTAAAATTTAAAAATAAATGATAACTTTAAATATTTGAAAATTTCGTAGTTTAATACTATGCTATTTACGTGGAAATAAACCAAATACAGTGAAAGATTTTAAAACTTAGCATTTTTTGTAATATGTGTTTTTTAACACGCCACTTTCCAATTATGAAGTGGAATGCAGAGGACAATGCTTACAACATGTCTAAATGTGCATCCTGTACTTATTTGTTCACTGTGTTCCTTTATTTGAAATTAAAAGCCAAATAAATTTTCTAATCAAGAAGAGTTAAAAATGAAAGCATATTCCTTGACATGATGATGAGGAGGAGGAAGGGGAGGATTGAGAGGTTTGCTTCGAAGACAAACGGAGCAGCAGTAATGCGGAGTCTGGGAACTGGAGTATTACGTCAGCCCACAAAGCCTCCTTTGGTGGCTCATTACTAGATGGCCTTGCTTTGGTGGGAATAAGCTCTCTGTGGATAGAGAAGCATGCTTTTGTGTCATTCTCTTGTGTCGCACCGTTACCTTGTCAGAGTTTCGTTTATGAGGCGTTTCTTCATTATACTTAATTAGGGAATTTCAAGCGCACACATTACTTAACGTCCTGATGCGCCAAAATTTAACAAGAAGACAGAATTTAACTTTTTGAACACTGCAGGGAGAAAAAGTATTTTTAAGGAAAGATGGGTCATGTAATTTGCCACCCGAATATCTGTGCTCATAAAAACTGTCAGAGTAATACAAAGTGAAATAAGCATGTTGCTTTGTCTGCGTCTTATTTCTCACTGTATCAGCTGTTCGATATTTGTTATGTGTGTTGTATATATTAGATTTATGTGTTTGTCAATTGGTATCTTGTATTGTCTTTTATTTAATATTTTTGTGTTTTATATTTATGTTATTTTGTCCTTGGTTGTGGTTTCGTCTGGTAGTAGTCACCTGCCTCCTTGTGGCGGGGACGGTAACTTTTCTGACGCTTGTGGCAGCCCGCTGCAAGCNTTTTAAGTTTTTGTTGTAGTTAGTTGTTTTGTGTTATTATTGTTTTTATTTTCGTGGTGTTTTGTTTTGTGTTCAGTCCAATGTTGTAAATAGTTATATGTTGTTGTGTTTAAAAAGGACTCCCTGCAATATGTGTTATACATGGGTGCAGGGAGTCCTGACTATTATATGTATATATTGTAAATCTCCTATTAAATTAAATTTAAAAAATGTATCAGCTGTTGTGGATACAACGTTCGGAAACAAAAATATTAAAAATGAATTTTACTAAATACTTTCAAAAATGCACTTCGTGATTCATCTCCATTATATCAATACTACTTATAGATTCAAGAAACGAAATTTTCCTCTAACTTTACTGATTCTTTTTCCAAACTCTATGAAAAGAAAATAGTCCAAATTCTATTGCCAAAGTTAAGAAATACGTTAAAGTTTAGTGGAGGATTTGCCCCTTCGTCGTATTTCGTAGGTCATTTTTCATACGACGTAGAGCAACAAGCCAGTACTCAGATTTTATATCTCCCTCTTCTGAGGCCTCAGCGATCAGACAAATTATGTCAACTTTACCCGCTCGTAGATAGCGCTACCACTCTTAGCATATATTATTTTCATTCCGTTTTTTTTTCAAAAGGAATTAATTCATTATAAGCTAATCTGATTTTGGATGACAATACATGTTGCCTTTTCACCTACGCACTATTTGGTAAATACGCTTTAAATTACTTAAATACAACTCCCACCAATTTATGATCATTGTGAACGCCTCTTACTTCGAGAGTAAGCAGTCTGGCACTAGCTTTTGCCTGCACCGGTCGAGCGGTCTAGAAGGGGCTGCCGTATTTTAAGATGAACTGACAATGGAAGCAATGGTCGTGATTATGAACTAAGAGGCAAACTATGAAGAGGCACGTCGGTATCACAAGTCAATAGAGAGCTCTCATGATATATTTCAAATAAACTGGAACATGCTGCGATCTGGCCAGATCCATTTATTATTCATTGTAATCATGTAATGTAATTTAATTATAATCAACTATAACGTTAGCGCCGAATGAAGTCATTTAAAAACAGAATTTGTAATTTCTCACGTTTTTGAGGAAATGTTTTGAATCATCATTAATTCCATTTAACAAACTTTTCAATGGCTGTTTTTGCTGCTTTAGTTGAGGTAGCTTCACTTTTTCACTCGCGCAGCATATTCTCGGGGTTTCTCTTTTAAATTTCATTGCTTTGCAGTGCGGACAAACTTTGTCAATTTTTCTGATTTGAATGAGGTATTGTATTGAATATCCGGTTCGTATGAACAAGCTATTCGGTGATATGAAGCTCGATTATTCAGATATTGCAACTGCATAAGTCTTCGCTGTTGATCTAGTTGTCCTTGGCGTTGTTGAGACGATTGTGCTGCTGTTCTTAGAGAATCTTAAAGATGTGATCAAATTCAGTTGTAAACACTTGTGATGTAACAATTTACTATTAAAGTTTTTATAGCTTTCGTGTAAAGTTTTCAATAAAGAATGGACCAATATAAAATAAATATACATTGTCAAAAACACACTTTCATTATTTGCGTCTATCATTGTTAAGTGATGAGTTTTGAAATTTTTATATAGTAGTAAGCGGTAATACTGATAACTATTAAATTTATTTAATACAATAGTAAGTAACTACTAAAAGTTTTATTGTGAACATAATTCACAAATAAGGACAGAATCATTCCCATCATAATCGAATCCAGTACATGACAAGAACATCTCACTAAAATCATTTGACATATTTTTAGTAAAATTTAGAATAATACAGAAATTAGAATAGTACATTCTCCTTCATTAAAATTTTCATCATTATATTTTTTATTCATCCAAACATTTCCCCTTTTCTTGCTTTATGACTTTCTAGTCATATATTTGTTATTCCACCCCACCTTACCCTAACCCGAACCTAACCCCACAAATATTCAATTTCAGTTGCTTTAACGTTAAAAAAGAGAATAACTAAAGTAGTCATAATTTATATTACAACAGAATAATCTATTAAAATAACGTTACTTACTTCTAAATAACATAAAAAATGTCCAAGCTGTGACTATACATCTCATACACTCAGGAATATTTCTCGTGCGTTCTTCTATAAATAAGCAACGTGCAGTTACTTTTCTTATCTGTGACTGCTTTCTTGTGAATCGGCAACTAACAAAATTCTTTTCCTCTCCTCCCCCACACAACCAATTATTTCGATAATAATAAATAAATAAATAAATTTATTGTCAAAAAACAGTACAAACTGCGTATGACCACGTGGAGGAAAAAAAACTAATTTACTCTCCGGAAGCAAGCAAGGGACCATCCCATCAATTCCGATCAAGGGCCCTAAGGCAGAGGCGGATTCAAAAAATTCACCAAAAATTCCTAGATAAGATAAAAAGTTAGCTGCGAGTTATAATACTAATAGAATGTCAATATGTTTGTAATTTTAAGCAAAAAATTACATGTAAGTTACTCTATACCACTCGAATACCCCATTCCACCCAACGTTTCCCAAAAATGATCGTGGGTCTAATATTTCAATTTGAATAGGGCGCTTTATTTACAAAATAAAAAATGTTGGTGAGAGTTCTCCAAACTGATGTCAAAAAAAGTATTTTGAAAGTTTAATGTTGTAGTACACCAATTTATTTTGAGCATTTTTACATTTGTTATTTGCTGTTTCATTACTTTTGCAACTAATAATTATTTCTTTATAATAAGATTTTGAAGTGCTATTCTAGTCTTTATTTCATATTTCCAGTGAGAATGTTACTCTTGTCTGATGAAATTGGTTTGTATCCTCAATTCTCACTCGAAAACTAAGAATTCAATGCATTTTTTTTTCATTTCAAATTAGTTTTCATTCACTTTTATACATAAATCCATTCCCCGCTCCCAAATGGTGCTAATGGTATATTTCTTATAATGGTATAATGGTATTGAGGATTAAATTTAGACTCTCAGTTATTGGTGTTTCACTTTTAACTCGGTGACGCCCAAAACTGGACTATTCACTGGTATCTGTCAAGTTCGATAAATTTTTCATGGCTTCCCCTTCCCTAGGGGTGCTGGAGATTATACGGGCTGATTGTGAACTTTGGCTACGTGCATGACACTACTAAATTTAGCGGCCTCGAAAACAATATGATCACCACAGATATCTTTCATTTTCGTATATTTCTGCGTATCATCCCCTTCCCAAAAGGAGTATATTCCTTCACGGGGGGTGATCCTGGACTCAAGCGACATAATGAGTGTGTTCTGCGTCTTAGAAAACTATGTTTTCAACACCAATATCGATTGTTTTTTATTATTACGTGTCCCACTTTCCCACCCCCACCCCAGGGATTCTTGGGGAATATTACCTCGAATGTGGACTAATTGTGAACTAACAGTACATCGGGGACGTCCTTATCCATCTCAATAGCTTAGAAAACTATGGTTTCTATTCTAATACCGATTTTTTCCATTATTGTCCCATGTCACCCTCTTATCACCCACTTCCTAGAAGTGACAGGAATATCTCTCCCCCACTGTGAATGTTGTCACGTAGACAGTCATCTATGTATAATGGTTGTTTGAAATTTCTCTTAGCACTCCAGAGTTATGGTATATATATATAACATTTCAACCTCCATTCCACCCCTTTAGGGGTAGATTAAATTTGTAGTAGTATGTCAGAAACCTTTCCAGGGTGTGAACACAACAACTTGCCAAAATTTCGTCACAATTGGATGAATAGTACAGGAGCGCATACAGGACAAACAAACAAACATTCAAGTTAATTCATTACATACATTAAGTCAAATGCATCACACATAATTATATTCTTTTCATCTTCGGTTACTTCTTAATTTGATCTAATGTTATACCAATATCAGGGAATAAGTCGGTTTTCTAGTTTCCATGCATAAATGTAATTATTCATCTATCAATTATTAATTCAAAAACTTTAAACGCAAACCGAAATCCTTGCGTAAAGATACTTAAGATACAATTTGGAGGAGTAAATTGTAGTTATGGAACTTGACACTAGAAAATATTTTCTTGAAATTATTACGAACTCCATGGAATTAATTATTCAGGGTATATATTTTCTGTATTTTGTAGAAGAAAATACATTCTGAGTTATTAAATGCAATATTCTGTCTTTTACTGCAATATATATTTGGATAATGTTACGTGTTTTAATATTACCATTCATTCTTCCAGCTATTCGGTTAAAAATTAATGTACTATAAAAATTATGACGAGTCATTATTTGTCTACGATGTATATTTGTTAATATTGTAGTAAGAAAAATAATGTTTTTTTTCAGTCAGTTGAACAATAAGTATTTCACTATATATTCATTGCAACATTTTATTTATTGCAGATCTACTTCAACCCAAGAGTGGATATCTTCATCGTTGCACTTCAACCACACTCCCCCTAAAGGTTTGTTTTAGAAATCATATCAATCCTTTCACATGCATGATACAAGGGAACTCAAATTCATAAAAAAGCAAACACTGGACAAACAAAGCATTTATTAAATTCCTGCTGGAGTCTAGCAGAACCCGCAGTAATGTCATTTGTTATTATTGTAGTCAGTACGGGTTCCATCATTACACTCTGCAGGAAATTTTAAACCATTAAATTGTTATGTCGTGTCAAATGATTTACCTATAATATCTTCAAATATGTAAGTAAACCGTATTAGCACAAATGAAAAATGTGATAAATATAAAAACAAATACTTTTCTAATCAAGTGAAACATTTTTCGATGATCAAGCATTGCACATAAGGTAATTATGAGTAGTTATAGCAAAATAAAACCTTTGAAATTATTAGTGAAGAATGTAACCAGGCACATCATGTCCCACTGTATTACCACTCACATCATGGCTTCGATAATAATGATTTTTTTATTCCCTGAGTGAGATTCGAACAGTGGATCATGCAATTGCTTGCATCGCATTCTGGGACGCAATACATAAATTGCGATATTTATATTCGCTAAAAGTATAATTAGATATTTCTAATTCAATCTCTGCAACAATTAAAACGTTCTTATTAAAATTTCATTCTCGCCACTAACCCGTCATTTCGTGTATTTTGTCAAGAGATATCTCACACATATTATGTTGCACATCAAAATCGTTTCTTGTCAAATACTGTGATCTACGACGAATGAAGCGGACTCTGCAGTTAGCTCTAGAGTCACAATCTGAACTGACATTGATGAATTACTAAGCAAACCAATTAGTTATTTAATTACAGAGATACGCATGGCTCTGTTTTGGTCGACAAATTAAGATATACAATCACCAAATGATCAATTGGCTTGTCACATCAAGAAACAAAAACAACTGAAACGTTGGCATAAACATTAAAAAAAGCAAAAACCATTGATTTGAACCAAATTCTGTGACGTAACGATTCATGTAATTGCAATTTATAAAGATTCACGACCGAAGTACAGATCCAAAAATGCAATTCTATTATTGCTCTATTTAAACATCCACTGAAATCCTATAAGCTTAAGTGACGCATAAATAGAAACGCTTCTGTAACATCCAACCTCTCAATGAAGATGCAGGTCCTCACATTATGATGTTTTGATTGCTTTAATTTTTCTCTCGTGAGAATGTTTGAATGTAGGACCCAAACACTAATGTTTTAAAATTTCAATTGAAAATAAGCTCTTAACATTGAAAATCATCTCCATCCCACACTACATCACTACAATAACGAAGGGACAAAATTTATATTTGAATCTCAAATATTCAGTGATTATACATTAAGTACATGTTCTCGTAAGTCGCCATCATCCGGAAATATCCCATTGCGAAGCATTGGGCTCCGAACCCTGGACCCGTGGGATTAGCTCTGTGCCCACGGCATGCGCGTGTTATGAATATGTGGTTTGGACACGTGCGCTCTACAGGGCTGCATATACCTCTCATTCCCCTCCCTCCTCCTCTTCCAATACGTGGAAGGGGTAGGTAGGGCGACTGGGACGAAGCGTGTAGAGGATGATCAAGGGAATGGGGATGAACGAGACATACGATGATTAGGAGAGGGAGGAGGATCGAACGTTGGCAGAATTGGAGCTTCCAATGCAGATGAGGAGTGCTTGCCGCTGCCGTTGCCATTACATGTTTCTCATGTGGTATCTACAAGATAGTGATTTACTCCGTGAAAAATTTTGCTTTGAGAGGAAGCAATATGTAGGCATCTCGCGCAGCACGACCAAGATTGAATTTTCACATGAAAAAATGAATGAGCTAAAACGGCATCTCTCAGTCTCATTCACATTACGCCTTAAATATTATTTCTGATATCGAATATGAAATAATTATTTTTCATTGAATTCAGTGTTTAATTATAATCATTACAGTGATGTATGTACTATATTAGCTGTATTCCCATTGCTTCAGTCACGTCATGTTTTGAAGCCAATCTACATATATAAACATGAATGTATGTGTGTGTATTCCATTGTAACTCTGGAATGGCCAGTTTCAACCGAACTTGGAGCACACGTGACTAACTGGCAGCTACCCGGGGGGGGGGGGCGGTACGGTACTACTTCCACCCCTAGGGAAAGAGGAGGGAAGGGGTGAAGTGTACAAATAATGAAAAAAAAACTATATTAGATTTGAAACTATAGTTTTGGGTGTTTGATGGATAATGATTTGTTTTCGGTTCATGAGAGCTGGGTAGACGAGAGCGCTATGAGAACAGCGTTGGTGGAGTTAGCGGCAGTTAAAAGAGTACGAATATAGTTGTTGAAAACAGTTATGAGGTTATTACGTGTCGTCGTAGATGTGAATACTATTTGACGCGCGTCATATCTGATTCGCATCTACATGCTCGTATTCCGGATTGCTTGTGTTCTCCACCGAACGCGCAGATGCGTGATTGAGCACGAGTGCATTTAAAACAGGTCGCCACATCGCTCGTAAACCTACTCGCTCGTAGCCAGCTACATCCCAGAGAAGCTGCTTTGGAAAATGGTGCTCAAGTTCCTGTGGACTCGAATATTGTCTGACGGTTGGTCAGTGACTGATGTCGATATTCTCTTCAGATGCATTACCAGCGTAAGTAGACATTCTCTCTGTTTAAAGTACAATTTGTGGAAGAAGTGTATTAATGTGATTACAGTTTGGTCACAACGTTGCCCTAAAGGACTGTTTGATTACATATTCTATAGAATAGTATTCGGGACTGATTAAAGCACAGTGTGTACTGTTTACTTGGACTACATTTTGAGCGGTTGTTCTCTTATCTATTACTGTTTTCACAACTTGTAGTTTGATTCAGATGTGGTTCGGGGTATATCAAACAACTTCACCTCAAACGATATCATAATTTTAAAATCTTCTGACCATTCTACACGTTATGGATGACAGTTTTATTATTATTATTGTTTGTATTCTCGATTAGACCAACTTACGACCACGGTAACGAGTGCTAATAAAGCTCAGATTGTGAGTTTACTCACTAGCGACATTGTGAATTTGGAATAGGGTCCAGATTGCTGTATCCAAGTTACAACTACGGTTCTTAGCCGCAGTGAACTTATTTAAACTGAGACAAGGAAATGAAAAGCTGCAAATTTTATCTTGCCCCGCCCGGGTATCGAACTCGAGATGACTTGGTAACGAACAATCACGCTGACACCGGGGCCACGACGAGGCTTTTATTATTATTATTGTTTCGAAATGATCGTGCAGGTAGCGGATTGAAAGCACCTGATACGATCAGTCAACTCTCGTTTCCAGGTGGGTTCCGCGCAAGCGTAGTTCTGCAAAATTAACATTCCCGTCTTGAAGATATTGTATATTCTTCAGTAAGCTGTTGGCCGTCGCTGGAACAACACTGAATCATATCACAGTTGCTACTCCCTCGCAAAGGGGTAGTTTAAACTTACACCACCAGGGCGCGCCAGTGACCGATCAAGGTTATTCGTTGTCGAGGAAATATTTCAGAATTCCTTTCACATAGGGCGCAGCTATCGCCCTTCGCTAACAGTCGAAGGACGATGGCATTCATTTGTTTCAAGGCTGTTTATTTTTTTTACGCGAAACGAGGAGAAGACTGAAAAATACGTATTGTATCTTATAAATTTCGTTTTATGCTCATTTTTTCATATTGAAACTTTTATTTAAAATTCACATTATAAATAGTGTGAATTATTTCTTAATTTCAACTTATTATTGGAATAGCAATAAAAAACTTCCCGACAATGAAATCTTATTTTTATAAGCTCCAATGAGATTAATTCTGCTTCAACAATAGGTGTGTTTTTTATTTTGAAGTGATATTCTTGATATTCATTCTTGTTGAAAAACCCTGCACCAGGATCCTGCTTGCAGCTGAGGTCTTCAGGCTGATTGTCTTCTGGCAGAGTTTTTGTGTTTTGTGTTAAACATTATTATTATTTCTATTATTATTATTATTATTATTATTATTATTATTATTATTATTGAGTCCAGAAGCAGGCTTCAAATTTCTTCAGAGCCAGACGGGGTAAGAAGGAAGAAATGGAATGAGACAATGGAAAGCATTGACTTCAGACAATGCAGTCGTAAAACATGGAGTCTCTTACGAAAACTAGGATCAAGTGCCCTAGCAGTACATCAACAACCTGTAGTTACTGCCAACCAAGTCGCCTCTCACCTTCTGTCAGTTTCAAGAGTACCAATTGAAAAGATCTCACAAGAACAATCTAAAACGACTAAAGAAGACAGCTCCAACTACCTCTTCCTTTGCTTCATCTTTTACCACAGAAAATATTGACCTAGTCTTAAGAGATGTTAAGGCTGGTAAAGCCCCTCGATTTGATGGAATCCATCCAGAATTCTTACTCCACTGTGGAAATAATACTAAAAATTGGTTTGCACAGTTTTCACTGATATTATACTCACTGGATAACTTCCACCTGAATTGAAAAGAGTCAAAATTATTTCCATCTTGAAACCTGGGAAACCTATTAAATCACCAGAAAACTACCGCCCAATCGCGCTGCTAAGCGTATGTTTCAAATTTCTTGAAAGGCTCCTGCATAACAGAATAGGGCATAAAATTCTAGAACAAGTTCCCGTGGAGCAAGCTGACTTCAGACCTCAGCGCAGCTGCATTGACCAAGTTCTTGCCCTGACCACTCACATTGAAGCAAGGTTCCAAAACGCTTGAAAACTTCAGCAGTGTTTGTAGACCTTACAGCCGCGTATGACACAGTATGGAGACAAGGACTAATCTGCAAACTTCTCCGTACACTCCAGTGTAAAACAGTTGTCAATTTTGTGAATAACATGTTAAGCAACAGAATATTCCAAGTCGTACTGGGTAACATCAGCAGACCAAGAAAATTGGATAATGGCCTCCCACAAGGTTCAGTTCTTGCTCCTTTTATTAAACTTGTACTCATCAAACTTACCTGAAACAAAAGCCCAGATGTTAATGTATGCTGATGACCTCGCCTTAGCAATTCAACACAAGTCAATGTAACAAACTGAAGAGGACTTATCAGAAAACCTCTCGTGTCTTGGAGATTATTTCTCCAAGTGGTGACTCAAACCTAACTTCTCCAAGACGGAGACAACATGCTTCCATTTGAACAACCGACTTGCAAACAAGAATTTAAAAGTACATTTTAATGGTATCCTTCTTCGAAATAATCAGACACCGTAGTACCTAGGAATCACTCTGGAAAGAACATTGTCTTACAAACAACATCTGAAACATCTGGCTGGTAAACTAATAACCAGGAATAACATCAATCAGAAGCTGTGTGGAACTACATGGGGAGCCTCTGCAGACATCCTTATATGCTCTTCCTTAAGCCTGGCGTACTCGGAAGCTGAATATGATGCGCCTTTTTGGCTGAACAGTCCACATGTAGGTAAAGTAGATGCACAATTGAACAATACCATTAGACTGATCTCAGAAACTATCAAATCTACACCCACGTACTGGCTCCCAGCCCTTAGCCACATAGACCCTGCAAATCTTCGCCGAGTGGATGCTTTGGTTTGCGAGCATAGAAAGATCAACGGTAACCCTAGTCTTCCAATACACAAGGGCATTCTTATTGCTACAGGGAACAGAAGGCTCAAATCACGAAACCCTCCTGTAGCAACAGTCCAACATCTGGAACGAGAGAACATACACATTGCAACAATGTGGACTCAGAAATGGAAAGAAGAAACAACCCATGCTCTTCACAACTTCCTGGACACAAAGAAGAAGATCCATGGATTTCACGAAGAACTTGGACGGCTTTAAACCGAGTGAGGATCAAACATGGCCTTCTGTTCTGGAGACCTTCTGTGCTGACCTGTTCAAGTGGGGGAAAATACAATCATCGTCATGTGATTGTGGTACAGATCGACAGACATTACAGCACATTATGACTGCGTGCCCTCAACGTCTCTACGTAGGAGATATTGTGACTTTTTATCAGTTACTCCATCCGCACTTGAGTGGATACATCAATGTAATATTAAGTTGTAGTGTAAATAAGTCATATGATAAATAAATAAATTACTATTATTATTCCTTCATACACTCCTTAAAGATGGAGTAACCGGTTACTTTTTCATATTGACTTCAGAAAGTAATCAACCCTCTGAGGAGATATGTGAAGTAATTTCATAACACCTTCCTTAGTATGTTCCTTTGACGTGGTGTACCAGGAATCATTGTCAAGTTCGTGGACACTCCGCGAGGTATTATTCCTCGAACACCTATGATTATGGTAATGACCTCTTCATTTTACACGTACGACTAACTTCAATAGCAAGTTCTTTGTATTTAAGCGTTTCTCAACTTCTTTGTCGACAATATTTTTGTCACAAGGGACAGATATATCTATCAACATGACTGACTTTTTCTTTGCGTCCCTTAAAGCTATATCTATCCTGTTTGCCACGATTGTTCTATCCGTAAGTATCTGCTGGTCGTAAAGCAAGGGTACATTCCCTATAGTCATTACAGGATTTGGAGATGTTGTAGGGACATTTGGATCTTGCAATTCCCGGTATAACTGCCAATGAGCGTAGCTACAGATGTTATTGTTAAACCCTAGATATTTGTTCTTCTCTTAAGTTGGACAGACAGAGACGATGTGGTCAACCGTTTCAGAGTACATTTAATATAAGCGGCATCTATCATCGTCTGTGGTTTTAAGTACCAACTCCTCGCAGTACCTTGTTCTCAAAAGACTGTCTACAGTAATGACGGCTTCTATCACCAATTTCTGTGTTCCTTCCTAAGTTATAAATGTGAATCAGCATGGGCTTTGCAAGAGTTCATCTTTTAAAAATTTCCTTCAGTTTCTATTGTAGAATCGTTTTGTCACTGAACTGGTCTGTGAATGCACTGTATACACAATACATAGGTTTTTGGCATATTTTATTTATTTATTTATAATACTCTCAATAGCTCGTGCACTGCTCACTATTCCATGATAAACGTTCTAAGCGTCCAGCCTGATGATCTGATTAATAAATGGATCTACTCCTGGTGCCATCACAAACTTCCCTAGTCCTACAATGGCATTTTGGTACGCAGATTTCCCTTCCTCCACATTTTCCTAATCTAGAGACATTAGCTCAAGGGTGTATAACGCCGTGATTTTTTGTTTTTTGTTTTCATTTTCATTACCAAAATTCGAGTTTCTCGGCTGTTATGCCATTACCTGGGTTGCTTATCTATCTTTCTTTCTCGTTTTTCATCTTTGTTTTTTTTATTGCCGTCACCGAACTAAAAGGTGATGTTCCCATTCCTAACCGCGGGGAGGTGGGGAACTGTCTACGATCTATTTACTACCTTATTCCTTTGCGTACAATCAATATGTATGTGATATATCTTTCGAAGATTTTATACCGTTTTTCTGTTGCTATATAATCTTCGCAGTTTCTGTCACTAAATATTCCCATTCTCTTCATATTGCCTTGTCATATTGCATGTTCCTGTCCAAGTAAGATACATGTATGTAGAATATGGTTATGTTGTCCATCTCTGCTCCGCATGCACATATAGTAGTCTTCAATAAACCCATTCTTTGCCAATATGATTTATTATCACCATGTCCCGTTATGATTTCCATTATTTGTGATGTAGGTATGAACCATTATTTGTCTTTATATGAAAATGTCACATTTGATATTTTCTGAATTGTGAGAAGTTTGTGAGTTGTACGGTCCATTCTCAGAATTTCTAGTTCAATCCAATACACTAAAGCTGTATTCTACAACAGGAACAGCCGCACTTTCTATTGTCATTAATTAGTTCTTGCCATTCTGTTCAGTTCTTGGAAGTAGACCGACTCTCCTAAAATATTCCATCTAAATCGAATGTTTCATAAATCAATCACACATTTCACTTGCACATATTATATTATAGACAATCACATTTATGATTACCAAACAGTTTCTACCAACACACGATATATTAAATCTTTAAAAGACGTGTTGTATCAACAACGTTTCGTGACATAAATACGTCCCCTCATCAGGTTCTATTTTACATTAATTCCTATATAAAACAAATAAAGTTTTTACATAAAAACTACAGAATGCATATATTAACCAACATTATTACCTAAGATTGCGTAAGTTATTCAACTTACCTCATTGAATCGCTAGTCCATATTTAAAAATTAAGTTAAAACATTTTTGTGAAATACACAACATGCTGAAGATAAGAACAAGTAAAACAAATAGACAGAAACAGAGTTAAAAATCCTGAAGTAAAACACACCACATAGGGCCGTCAGAAAGGTGTTGAACATTTACGATTACTCATCATTAATCACTGTCTAACTCCTTCTTCTAGGTATCTACAGATTGACCGTCAACAAGGTTGTATAAGTTGACCGTCAACTGGTGGTACGACTTCAACACTTCTATAATTCCTTCCAACTTTACTTTTTCTTGTTCTTGCCAACTTTTTGCTTCTTAATATGGGTCAATATACCATTAAAGCCGCTAGTACAGGTATTGTTTTCCATTTGACAATTAACTGTATTTCTAATTTTAAAATGAATAGATTCAGATATTATTCTTTTAAATAAGTTTCGTTCCTGGTCAATAACCTTAATGCTGTCAAAATTCATTACATTATTTTTGTGATCGAATGGTTTATCATCCCTCCCTTTCTTGAATCTTTGCTGTTTTTGATACTTCTTTTATGTTCTTCAATCCTAGTTGATAATTTTCTTTTTGTTTGACTAACATAAACGTCTTTGCATTGATTATATCCTATTTCATACACATATACTATCATTGGTTTCTATTTCATCTTTATTACTTTTCAAAAAATTTATTTATCAATTTTGGAGATTAATTTCAATCCATATTCATTACAGATTTTTCTGACCAAGAAATTAGCCTCAGGTATAAACGGCAATATAATTGATTTTTTTTCTTTATTACACTCAAATTTCTCATTATTAGTTATTTATGGAGAAGTTGTTATTATGCATATTTGTTTTAAGTTTGTTCAAAAGATGTTTCATTATCTAATGAAAGTATGAATGTTTTATACTTTTGTTAGAAATAAAATCACTTTCTTCAATGTCCAATATTTGTAAAATTTCCCCGATCCCCATTCCCTGATTATTGTTTAATTATTCATTTAGACTTTTTTACATCTCGTTCGTTTACCTTTACTGAGGCAAACTTTGGCACAATTGTCTATTCTAAATTACATGCAGATATTATCATTAAATCTTTTCACTATGAGCAACATTTTTTCAAGAGTCCTGTCATTTTTGGCGAAAAATTTCAGATCATCCATATAAAAGAAATGGGTGAATGGTTTCTCATTTTTGAAGAGTTTGTATCCAAAGTCTGGTTGTGTTAATTGCCTTCAGAGTGGGATAAGGCACATTCAAAACAAAAGAGGTGATAAGGAATCATCTTACGACATGTATAGTTCTTGATCTCTCTCTATCAAATCCGGGAGGGATCAACTTCGTGCAGCAGCTTGACATTCCCCTTCTGAAAAATTGGATAATATTTGGGTGTTTCTATAAAATTCAAGTAACTGCTGGATCCAATTATGAGAAACACTGTCAAAAGCTTGGAGGTAGTCAAACCATGCCATATAAAGGT
>NNCF01127370.1:579310-594117 GCA_002313205.1 Laupala kohalensis
AGAGAGAGAGAGAGATTAAAATATAACTATTATGTAATCTTAAACTATTATAAATCACAAGCATATTATTAGTTATGAATATAATTAAGCTTTATCAATCCTATCATTCAATATGTAAAGAAATATAAACACAACTATTATAGTGCTAGTGGCACGTAGTTACGAATATTTTTCGAGGTATTACATCTCACAAGGCGTAAACTGCAGACTTTTGCTATGCAAGTAACAACATATACCTATCTTGAAATGGTAAGCTCTTGCACTCCTAATGGCAATCCTGCTGCATGTCTAAGAAACAAAGCGTTTCATTGAAGTATTAGATTTGACGATTCATTGCTCTGCTTCGAATGTGTTAGTGGTAGAGGTTATCTCTTTTGCAACAGGCGCCTCATGTATTATCATGTTTTTTGCAAGAAGGACATCAGCGTGTCCAAAATTAATCAATTTCATTCAGTGTTGTAATAGTTTTTGCCATGTCTTAGTCAAGTCGAATAAACAAAGTCATTACCAGTTCAACTCCTTGAAATTATTGTGTAATGAAACTGTTACAAACAAACAGTTAGAGCACATAAGTTGATGGTTAATTCACTTAATGTGGTGAGCGAGTGACAATTTAGTCATCACTTTTCTGGCAAATTAGCGGTCTTACGAGGAGAAAGCAAACCTGCATACAAAAACTCGTAAACATGTACATAATTGTAAATATTTTCCTAACAGCAAGACAATAAAAGTACTAGAACTAGCTGTCCAGAGAACTAAGGGACGATTTCCCATCAAAAAACTCAAAGTTTTGTTGAAATGTACGTCAATTTTTAGCAGTTATATCGAAATCCTCACTTAGTTATATTTATTTTCATTCAATCCTTCAGTTTCATAACATAATCAACATGACAAATAAACGATAAATACGTGTCGAAAACGATGGAACCTATGTTTTAAATGATAACGTATGCATACACTTATTAAGCTCTACAGTGTTAAGATATTACTTTATGACCAAAAACGAACTTGCCCATTACCTTCTTGCAATGTATCTATGTAGTTAACGACAGCACACCAAATTCCCCAAAATGCAAAAGAGGAGGGTATTTTAATGCGATATACAAAACTTACCGTTTTCTATATTCAATGAAAACCAGATTCAAAGAAAAGTAATTCATAAAAGAACGGAGATCTACTTAAAATTGGTTTTACTTTCTAAAAAGTCTTTTGTGAATAAAAATGCAATACTCATGGAAGTTTGTCAGAAAATACACCAAGAACACATTACAGATGATAAAAGCAAGCTTTAAATGAAAAGTCTTTCATTGACGTTGTAAGTAAACGTCTATGTTGCTTAGGTGTGGCTACGCACGGAACTCGGCAAATTGCTTGCCAGAAACTGGAGGAAAATATCCTCTATCTGAATGGAAATAAAGTATATCCCTTAATATTCCAAAGATTCATAACTACCAAATCCCGTTTCAGACTGAATATACTTTCTCTTTCGTTTGATGTAGTCTCTCACAGACTTTTTTTGCTCATATTTTACGTCTCAGTAATTAGGTAAACCGGCTTACAAAATTGCTGGCTTTAAGATACTCAAATCAGTAGGGCAGATTATAAAAAACACACATTTTTGTTATGTTTACCAATTCCCTTTACCGTACGCTGTGTAATTCATTCCAGGTATTTACTCTCAGAAGAAAATAAAAACGGCGATGGAACCGCCTAGTGCAGTCTCCCTATTAATTTGCCGAATAGTCTATGAAAGAATTTACTTGATGTGTTGACATTTTAAGTATTTTCTTATCCAATGCTACTGATATGTTGCGTACCTTATATTTGCGTACCTTATATTTCATATAAGGTAGGCAAAGTTATTATATGTAAATTATTGTCGCATTACTATTATTTCTAAAATTATTTTTTTATGTGCAACTAACATACTGATTGAGTAGCGTGGAACCACAGTAATTCAGTGGTCAGGACACAGATTAGTACCAGAAGAAAAGGAAGAACTAAGAATAAGAAGTATGAAGTTCCTTGAATTTTATACAGTCTATCTCGTGAGAATGGTGACTGTTGAGAAATAAAATAAAAGACAATATTTATTTTTAATAGAGAAAGCTTTTATTGAAAATTTTCTCATTACGAAAACGCCGAAGCTGTTAGTAATATTTTGAAGTATCTCTAAATCTCGTTTTGGTGGAATTGCCGTCACCATCCCGATGGAAGCCTCGTGGATGTCTCGCAACTGTGTCCAAACGCTTCCCTTTCATTCCGTACTTTAATTTAGGAAATAAGTAGAAGTCGCACAGAGCCAAATCAGCTGAGTACGATGGTTGATGGAACTCCATAAATATCTTGACTAGTTTGGAGGGTATAGACAAAGCTATATCAAACAATTGTTCACGAGTAAACTGTATATAATACATTTTAACTGGGTTTTTTTTGGGGGGGGGGGAGATGGGGTCTTTTGGACTCGTGAACGTCAAGGTTGTTAGAGCGCTTATTTTTACTATAAATCTATGAGTACCTAAGAAGATGTAACCACAAAAATTAACATAGAATGATAATTCATGAACATCCAAAAAGAGAGAACGGTGCAAAAATGTATAGTGTATATTTCGTTATATTTATTCGTAACTCAGTTAACATATTGTTACGTTCTTAATTATTGATCTCAATCATATTTATTATTCATTTCTTTCCAGAATGTGAAGATATTACTTTTACCCCCGTAAAATCATTTAGGTTCTGGCGGCTGTGGCTGAGGTGCTCTGAGGTGGTATTCACGTTACTACTGTCCTTGTTTATCTTTACACTTTAATAAGACATTCCTCGACAAAATGGCGAATTATGTATACGTCCATCGTATTCGTATTGAGATTCGACTCAGTCTCTGATTACCGAGTCTTCGATGAGCTC
This sequence comes from Laupala kohalensis, assembly GCA_002313205.1. Taxonomy (NCBI): domain Eukaryota; kingdom Metazoa; phylum Arthropoda; class Insecta; order Orthoptera; family Trigonidiidae; genus Laupala; species Laupala kohalensis. The sequence goes on from NNCF01127370.1 coordinate 582,221, forward strand.
TCGTGGATGGAGAAATTATCTAATTCTACGGCAACAAAGCTTGTGATCTCCCAAGAACGAAGCTCTTAACTTCCCCATATACTGGTATTTAGGATGTCCGAGTAACAATAATAAACCAATAGACTCGAGATAACGAGCCCCGCATTCCTCTCGCTAAGTGATGCAGACCTATAACAACAAGGATGCAGTGCATTCTCCTCATAGCGCCGAAACTGAAAGAAGACGATAAAACTTAAGGCTCCAATAGTAGAGGGAAATTAAACAAAAAGAGCCAAGTTATGACGTAATCTGTAAGTAGGTTTTTTCATTACATATGTTAAGATAAAGTCAAAAATTTATTTTAACAAAATCGGACTGAAGTTTCGCGAGAAAATTGAATAAATGTGCATTTTTATGTGTTTTTAGTGCATCGCCACACTATTTTTTAAATATCTTCGATTCTAATCGTCGTAGACAAATATAAAAAATTGCAAAATACTCGTGAATGAGTAAACTATCGAACTGATCCGGTATAAATACTTTTAAAATGAATCCTAACTTCAAAAAACAAAAATGTATGAAATTTCGGTGGTTTTCACTAAAAATTCAATAAATAAAGGAAAAATCGGCGCAGTCTCATGAAAATTGACGAAAATGTGTATACTATAACCACGTGGTAAACATTTCATAAAGGAATGTAAATTTTTAAGGCCACAATCGGCATTTTTCTATGACAATTTAAATTGCCACCGTTTTAAGCGTAGGACAATTTTTTAAAATTTGTTGTTCTTTTTGTACTTTCTTGTGAGCATACGTAAGAATGTGTTACTTTATTCAAAGTACCCATTTCAGGACTTAGAAAATTATTCAATTTTCACTTTTCTGCCTTTCTTAAAAAAAATTTTGCCGTACTTCTTTTTGCGCTATTCCGACGAAATGTAGTAGTTAAATACATTCATCTCACTAAATATTGCTAAAAACATTTTTATTAAAAAGTTGGCCAATAAGATGTGTTTAATGGGATTTTTATAACAATTTTTATTCTTTCCCGTTAATTTTGAAAACAGTAAAGAAAATAACTACTGTATGAATTTGTATATGTAGTCCATAGACTTCACGTTATTCAACTCTTTCATGCTTATATAACTGAAATCTGTGATAGAGGTGTGTACCAGCAGAATTCATTCAACGACACCCGAGAGATTGACTGGGTTTTTAGAACGAAAAATTTTAAAATACTGTATATGCATTACACTTGTATATACTCTAGTATATACGACGATTTCACAGAGAAATTATGTAATTTATTCTCCAAGAATAATAGATTTGAAAGCGACGTTATCCCATCATCGATGGAAGTATTTCAACCAAAGGAAAACTAATAGTCCAGTCATTCAGCGCTCAAAAAACGGTCTACATGCAAAAATAAAGCAGCTAACATTTCCGACAAGTTACTCCTATCTTTTTTCTGCCAGACAAATAATTTGTCCGTCATAGCGTGTCGAGTTAATACTCCAGTAGAATATCGATTCTGCACGATCTAATAGGTAAACTAATCTCCAGACAAATATCACGCAAATGAACACATTATGGGATATTTTGTTTACTTTCTTGCTGTAATTGGAATTTTCCTTTGAAACACGTGTCTTTCCTGTAATAAGCAAAAAAAACAACAACTAAGAAGTTTATGATTTTTTTGGAAATTTTCTATGTTTTCACATACTCTCTTAATTTTTTCGAAGTTGAGAAGTTAAAAATTAAAAATACATAAAGGATCAAAATTCCTCAACTTTTAGACAAAAATTCCCGAATGCTACGGTCTCTGCGGGTTAGTAATTCACCTGAGAAAAATACTAAGGAATGTACGTTGTAAGAAATTTTGTCCAGTTTATTTTTACAAAGAAATATTTTCTTCGTGGAGTGCTAAATTTCCACGTAATAAATCAAAAACACGAAAAGAGCGTGTTTTTTTTATTTTTAGTGTTTTTATATTTTCCAAACTTTCTCCAGGGAACAAAGTTTAAATTCGTAATCAGCGTCCTCAAAACCACAAAGGAACAAAATATCAACACTTGTCCAAAAATTTCTGGGTAGAAACACCTGATGACTACTAAGTCAGAATGAATCAACTGATATGTGGTTGCAATCGTATCAACATTGTCTCATTAGTCATGCGTGCTTTCATTGATGACTAATATTATCTCCTTCCACGAAATGTTTTCAAAACATGACTTTTGATCCACCTCAATAAGAAACTTTCCTTTTCAAATTTGAATTAATGCTTGAAAGTCTCATAAACTATGTTCTTGCTCACCACTAGATAGCCAATAAAGTACCGTAGTTCGCATGAGGAAAGACATATTGTGAGGGAAGCTTCGAGAAATGAGAAGTTGTCTGACCTGTGGCAAACAAGCAATTAAACGCAGAGCAAGCCGGATTTGCGAGAGGCCGGAAATTGCTTGTCGTAACCTCTCCATTCTGACTTGCTCTTCGGAGGAAACCGGCTCGAGGAACTGCAAGGAAAGGACACAGAAAGCAATATCAAAGGTTCCTCGAATAATAACTGGGCGCTTTTTCCCCACTTCGTTTAACCTGTTATATGAAGTTTGGACACCAATGTTAGCAGGATGAGAATAGCTTTTCACTGTTGAAAGAAATCAAGCAACTGTGACGAGCCTTTTTCTTTTTCAATTATTTTAGAATACATTTTGTTTTAACTTTGCAAACAGCGAAATTATATTTTTGAACATATGAAATTTTTTTGGCTTAGAATCTACAAAATGCAAACGATTTATTCATTAAATCTTTATTCAAGGAATTAAATATCTGAACACTTCCCTTCATTTATATTTATGAAACGGTCGTGTTTGTTAAGACCAAATTACTGAAGTGCCACCCTTTCTTTATACGAAACAGTCTCGTTCACGAACACTATACTCGCAATAGTAGTAATATTCATCGGTCTAGAGTGTCAACCACTCTTTGCCAAAAAGGACCTTATCATTCGGGAATCGTTCTATATAATTCTTTGCCCAAGAATATAAAAGACATTATGAAATTGAATCTCTTCAAATCCGCGGTTAAAAACTATCTCCTGCACCAGTGTTTCTACAATGTAAAAGAATTTATTGATTTTAATAAAAGTTAAATTCGTCTTGTACTTTATCACGCCATTGCTGTAGTACATTTTAAACAACTTATAACAATTTCAAAAACTATTTTCTTGCATGATTGTGTTGTCTTATGGCTCATATTAATTTAGTTTTATGTGTACTCAACTTTGGCACGGTTAGGTACATAAATTCTGTAGCCCCATCCTGGCCCTGGTTTTTCTCCGTTTTTCCTTAGGGTAGAGGTGGATTTATTATACACTTTCTCTAGGTTTTGTCTAGGGGCGTGTTTATTTTAACAATGAATCGTGAATTTAGTGTTATTTCAATGATTTTTAAACACTATACTCAGAATAATCTATAGTTCGATAATAACTTGTACATGTAATTTTTTGCGTAAAATTACAAACATATTGACATTTTATTAGTATTATAACTCGCAGCTAACTTTTTGTCTTATCTAGGAACTTACGCTAAATTTTTTTGAATCCGCCTCTGCCTTAGGGCCCTTGATCGGAATTGATGGGATGGTCCCTTGCTTGCTTCCGGAGTGTAAATTAGGTTATTGTCCTCGACGTGGTCATACGCAGTTTGTACTGTTATTTTACTATAAATTTATTATTATTATTATAAAGGAAAATACAGATATTTTTATCAAAAAGGTTTGACTGATTTTGTTTTTATGCACACCATTTCTGAGTCACAAAGATATCAAAATGAACAGTTGTAAATATTTGGTTCACGAATTGGGGTTAGTACTTATCTATCAAAGTTTGTTTCTTCACAACTGTTAATCCTAACCCATTTTCATGTGCATATCTCATTGACACACGAGACGTGAGCAGAACAAAATTGAAATAATAAGCTCGGTCCAACCGGGATTCGAGTACATTTTTTCTTACTTTCGTATTTTAAATTTAGACATCTTCTTAAACAGCACAAGTTGTCGAAATCGATTAAACAAAATACATAATGTAAAACACATTTATTATAGTTGAAAATTAATTCAAATAAACAAATTTTATCAACTTTCAATGGTATGTCATTTTGTTATTTGTTTTTCAGTTTGTTTACTTTAATTGACTCGCTTCACTCCCTGGGGGCTATATCTCCCGACTATCATTTTCGTCTTCACCCCAGCAAACTAACTGACGTATTTTCACTTTCACACGCTCGACAAGGTTTCACACCAGCCAAGCGTTGTATACATATTTTGAATATTTTGTAGTGTGCTTGGCCAAATAAAATTGTGATCGAGTCATGGGCTCTACGGTGAAGTCAATTTTATTACAGTTTGACAGTATTAAATATCTTAAAATGATATCGCAAAGAGAGTAGTTAGAAATTTTATTGTATTTCAAAAGTTTGTGAAATGTTTAGAGTTCCTACAGATTTACTACTCAATAGAAAACAATTACTCCTTATCTTCTACATTCTAGAAATAATCTTTTACACTGTAGTCAACTTTGAGCACAGCAAAATATCTGAAATCCCATTCAATGTATATATACATACTAGTAATTGTGACTGGATGGAAAGATGTTTAAAACACCTTGCATATCATCATTTCTCAAAATAGTCTTATTCTCCGAGGTGAATTACTTATGATTGAAGTGTTAGTTGCAAGATATGTTTTAGACTAAATCAATTTTCTCTTTCATATAATACAAAGGGTGCTAGGAAAGTTTTGCAAAACAGCATTATTTATTTAACTTTTTCAAAGTAATTTCCGCCACATTCAATACACTTCTCCATCCTCTGAAACCAATCCTTAAATCAGCTCTGCCAAGTTTTGCTAGTGAGTAAGGAACACTCGTTGTCCCAAGCCCTTAGAAGGTCTCATCACTTGAAAACCGCATGCCTTTCAGCTTCATTTTCACATGCGGGAACAGTGCAAAGTCACAGGGAGCAAAGTCTGGACTGTAGGGAAGGTGATGAAGAAGTTTCAGTCTTGTAGTTGTCAAATATTCTGTACATGTTTTGGCTCGGTGAGCTGGAGCGTTGTCGTGATGGAGGAATGAAGTGTCCATTCTTGACTTTGACCGCAGGTTCTTTAGAGATTCAGTGACTTTAGGTAGACACTGTTCAGTGTACCACTTAGCTGTGACTTCTGTGTGTCCAATACAAAACGCTCCACAATTCCACTCGATTTGAAAAATACAGCTATCATTTTCTTCTTTACAGATCGGGATTTTTCTACAGCTACGGGCGTGTCCTCATCTTCAAAAACCCAAACTTTGTTTTGAGTCTTGGTCGGCACATCATAATAGTACAGCTACATCTCGTCACCTGCCACGATGCTGTTTACATACCGAGATTTGTCCCTTATTAAACATTTTCAGCATCTCCCGGCACCAAGTCACACGTCGCCACATCTGCTCTTCAGTCAGTCTATGCGACACCCACTAACAACAAAGTTTCTTCACTTGTAAATGCGCATGCAGAATCAAATAAATTGCTGGTGCATTTAGGTCGAAGTTATCCTATATCTGCTGATAGGTCACTAGCCTATCTTTGTCAAGCATTTTCCTCACAGTAGTAATGTTTTCTTCCATAACTGACATTCGTGGTCTTCCCGTTCTTTTAGCGTCCTTCAGAGTGAAATTTCCCCTATGGAATTCTCTGTACCATCTGGATATAGTTGTACGATATGAAGAAACATCACCTAGTGCGACCGTCATTTCTTCTTAGCACTGGTCTACGTTTAAACCACGCGCGAAGTACTGCAAAACTGACCGTATCTCACTTCGTGACCACGATGCCATAGCAAGCACTTACAACTATCACTGTTAATGAACAACTGAGCGCATAGACATGGCGCTACGGCTACTGTGCAAGTATGAACATGTCTCACCACCCATACATAACATCCAGCGACCTACGGCTCATTGTTACATCATATTGCAAAACTTTCCTAGTACCCTTCGTACAACTAACGTTTACTCCAAAAGACAAATACTATACTCCTTTGCCAGTGAGGTGTCATTGTTACTATTAAAATGCCTCTTTGGCACGGGAAAATATATTTTCACATAGTTAACCAATCTATATTACAAAACGACCGGTATTATTTAATCACCATTGGCAAGTAGTAGATAGAAAAATCATTACTCAAACATGAAGGCAATTAGGTGTGAAAAATAAACAATAATACAATCCGTAAGTTATGCAATATTCCCCATAGTCGCCTACTATAAAGCAAAGGGTCTTCGGTGAAATAAAGAATGTATCTATTTTACTAAGTGTCATAGAATTGATACATTCTGTATATGTATAACATTAAAAAATCTTAAATACCACGCTAAAAGTTGTTGAAAAGACAGTTTTATTCCTTCGAAATAAAACTCGTTTAATTAATTCCTCGGCATTAGTACATTTTCAAATTCATAAATTCTCATTAACTTAGAAGATATCAGTGTATCAATTATGTTACTGTAAAATAGATTGACTGTCAAACAAAACTATCAGTAATAAATAATGTACTTTCTATTATCTTTTCTCATAATATTCAGCACTATTTTGCGAAATCACAAAAACGAAAAATTATTAGGGTTGCATAAACATTTTAGTTTCATTCTTGCACATTCTATCCAGACCTAACAGCCAAGTTGTGAAGTATTTCTGTTGATTACGCTTAATGGTGGAAAATCGTTGGTATAAAGCAGTGTAACAACTTAACGGACTATAAAATTTTCAATGTTTGTCACCACAAGCGTCTTTCATATATGAAATACTTCATTTTAGGCGGGTATTCAAGAGTGAAAACCAACTTGGGCACCACCCAGGCATTAACCGTTGTACTCCAGTCCACTAGAGCGCGGCAAAGTGTTTGATTCAACGACGCATGCTATGGAGCGGACTGTGGTACTTCTCTGTAGAGGAACTCGATTCATTCTGTACTGGTTACTAAAGGAAATAGGGTAGGTATGCTAATAACAAATGATGTGATTTGTTTGAATTCAAGTGTATTTCACTTAACGAGTAACATAAAGGCAGTATGGATACAAATTAGTGGAAACAATGTTCACTTCTTCATGATAAACTATGAACGTTTAATTGAATGTGAAAGTATTCTTTTTTATTTCATTAAATCATGGTTGCCGCCGTTTGAACATGAGAATTTTTTTTTCTATTGATGTGCACTCTATATTGCTTTACCATGTGTCGTTTTGGGAACACTCATGCCCGTCCTGCTTTATTTACTTATTGTGATTGTCACTCTATGGCGAGGCAAATCTTTCACAACTCATTCGTTCTTTCCTAACAAACACTTCGCAACACAGGTATTTTTGTTAGAATAATACTCAATCGGTTTCGTATACGATGATATAAAATTAACGAACAGAAAAATAACATCCTTTCTCTAGTTAATATAACTATGTAAGAATAATTTAAGATGTGTTTACACCCTTAAACAGAGGGTACTCATGTGTTTCTACGAATGTGATAATAATACTTCATTTAAAGTTCTCGTTTTCTACTTTATTCTTTATTCTCACTTTTAGTATCGTCACGTAGCACTTGGAAAATAACGTATCTGGTCATAAAGTAAAATGAAAATATTTCCCAGGTGAATACTTTTACGATGATGAATAACAGTTTATTTCATACCTCTAATAACAATATGGTCGAGTTATTTGGCGAGGCCCATTTCACGGGGAAGAGTCACTACGGTTATTCCCTATGGTGGAAAACAGCATTTTCCCCACCTGCATGAGCTCTAATGACCTTGATGTTGACGAGCCCTAAAGCCCCCTCCACAAAAAAGGTCTAATAACAATGATGAGTTTAATTGTTATTTACGCTTTGCAAAGGTAAATTTTTGTCCTGGCAAGTAACCTTTTTTGCCAATTTATAGGATGGTTTTTACTATTTATAACTCTCACATTATGTCAGCTTCAAACGTATCATGCAGAAAAAAACCATTGATTGAGACAACAGTATGAAAGCTTTGGAAAGATCATTGGGGTAAAACATCTCTTTGTTTTCACAAACAATTTAGTCCAGTAATGTGGGATTTTTAGTTGGAAAGTTTTGCTATAGAGATTATTTTTTCAACTTTGTTTTTTGAGACGCTGAACACAAATGTACAATGCAAAAAATGTAAAATATAAATAAAACGTATATCAAAATAAAACAAGATGCTTCAACTTTTGTGCTACTAATATATTACACATTTGTATATTATTTTCTAAAACGAATCTAATTCCAGAGATTTAAGAACTAGAAGAATATAATTAATTATACATAGATGACTCACCTTATGATAAAACTTTTATCTTTCAAAAAATGGTTCCGCTGATCGCTTTCTCGCGGAGTCGATAACCTTCTTAAAACTAACACATTTAAATAGTTCGACACACGTAAAACTCTTTAACATGACAGCTATTACTTTTGTTGGTGCAACATACATTTGAAAACTGTGTTACACTTTAAAATGGTTAAAACACATATAAATTATAATTACACTAACCAAACACCCAAAAAACATATAGTCAAAGTTCAGGAGAAGGAAAGGAAAGACGAGTGCAACAGCAATGGGATGCCTCGACGGAGAGATACTAATAGGATGATTTTCCCCGCTTAATTATTTTAGTCATTCGTTCCTCTTACAAAAAAAATCAATAAAACCAATGTTTTAGGAACTGTATCATAGTTTTCAAATACTCCATCAAAAATTTCGTCACTGATGCCCAAAAGTTTTTCTTTTAAAAATACATCGCAAATCTTCAAAATTTTGGTTAAAAAAATAATCCAGTCAAAAGTTTTGTTGGTAAACATCAGAAACCTATAAAACATACGAGTACAAACAGTAATATCTCCGCCAAAACGTTCCACCTCGATAATTACCCGCCAAGCGAGACCGAATTGATTTTGCAGGAAGCTTTTTTTTTTGGGTGGGGGGGGCTTCACGGCTCGTCGACATCCAAGTCATTAGAGACCTAAAAACTTGTACAGGAAGGGAAAATTCAGTTAGGGAGAGCCAACATGACTCTCCCCGCGTGTGGGACTCGCCGAAAGACTCAGCCATACCCACTAAAACCCCTCCTGCATTACAACTCAAAACACAAATTCCAACATATCTCAAATCTTTACATATAGCATTAAAGAGAGAGAGAGAAGAAAGACAAAAATGAAAGATACTCTAACGTCTGGATCGAAAAGAACAAGAGGTGACCAAGGAAAGTCGGGAAAAAGAAAGGAAGGAGCCTCTTACAAGTAAGCGGAAGTAATGCCAGACTCAGATCGGGGTCCCGTGTTTGCCAAACACGTACTTACTAGATGTAAGTAGCTTCTATTTAAGCGTGTCCAGTTCCTCTGAAATTTTCTCGTTTTCATTTTCATGAGAGGAATGTATTTTTTAATTTCTTCAAATCTTCCTTAAGTGTTCACTAGTTTTTCTGAACGATTACTTGCTACGTATTGTGTTAATCAGCCTATTTTGACTCTTAACTCATCTACTTTTTCTTTCCATTTTTCATTCTTCTTTGCCAAGCTGGTTTCTTTGTGATCAATGTTGTGTATTGTCTGAAATCTGTTTATCTCTGATTTTAATCCCAAGCCATGGAGGAATGTAATTCTTCGAGATTCAGCCGATCACTTAGGAATTCAGGGAAAACTTTGGTGTTTATTAAGTGTATTGTATTGAAAAGCTTCTTTGATGTGTAGAGATGTGGTAATAAGGTGCGGGACATGGGGTCTGGATCATAAAACTTGCTCAAAGTTTCCATAAAAATTAAGTGTTCCGCAAAAGTTCTCCTTCTCTCTTGTCATGGAGTCTTCGTCTATTCTCACTAAGTCTGTAGTTCTTAGCTCGTGATCTGAGCTTTCATTCTGCGATGTATACATTTGAAACTTCCAGTCGAAACCTATTGATGAATGAACCATCAGATTTCACTGCACATCTACCACATTTCAATTCACTTCTAGGAAACTAAAAGTATATTTGCTAGTAAATTATAAGTATTTTTTTCATGTAAGGATAAGAAAAATGAAGTCCTAATGTATGCAACCTTACCGCTCTTGGGACCTTTACTACATCGTAGGTTTCAAATAGAACCAGAATATTTATCCGTCATGTCTCACTCATCAATATGCTCTATGATAAAACTATATGATATTAACTAATTTAGTATTTTTGCCTTCTGTACCCAACCTACCAGAAATAATTAATATTTATTTCAGAAATAACATTTTTTCCGTTAATTAACTCGTAATTTTGTGTATTTTCCCTTTCACCAATGCAATGAAGTGAGAATTAAGATGAACAAAATTCACCTAATCAATAATATGTTACATTTTTAACGTAAAAACTCTTTTTATGTTTGTTAATAAAAGTGTTGTAATCGTAAAAAAAATTAGAAAGCGAGATTTTGATGGAAATATCCGTTTTCGTGGTCCTCTTTTTTCAAAAAGTTGTTTTTGGCTTAACCTCCGTCTGTCTGTCCATCTCCACGCAACGGTTCTGAGTAAATGGATGAAAAATTTTATTTCACATTTAGTATTTAAGGTAGAATAAACTTGTCGATTCACGTGTTCTATTTTTTTTACTTCAATACAAACTGACGTCACATGACTCTTTCAAATATTTCTCAAAAACGAGTTCAACGATTTTGCTTAAATTACCTGTATGTAAAGTACAATTTAGTATCATAGACACATTAGTAGTATTTAATAATAATAATAAATTTATTGTCAAAAAACAGTACAAACTGCGTATGACCACGTGGAGGAAAAAAAACTAATTTACTCTCCGGAAGCAAGCAAGGGACCATCCCATCAATTCCGATCAAGGGCCCTAAGGCAGAGGCGGATTCAAAAATTTCAGCAAAAGTTCCTAGATAAGATAAAAAGTTAGCTGCGAGTTATAATACTAATAGAATGTCAATATGTTTGTAATTTTAAGCAAAAAATTACATGTACAAGTTATTATCGAACTATAGATTATTCTGAGTATAGTGTTTAAAAATCATAAGAATTGAAATAACACTAAATTCACGATTTATTGTTACAATAAACACGCCCCTAGACAAAGCCTAGAGAACCTGTATGATAAATCCGCCTCTACCAGAAGGAAAAACGGAGAAAAACCCGGGCCAGGATGGGGCTACAGAATTTATGTACACAACCGTGCCAAAGTTGAGTACACATAAAACTAAATTAATATGAGCCAAACGGCAACACAATCATGCAAGAAAATAGTTTTTGAAATTGTTATAAGTTGTTTAAAAAGTACTACACCAATGGCGTGATAAAGTACAAGACGAATTTAACTTTTATTAAAATCAATAAATTCTTTTACATTGTAGAAGCACTGGTGCAGGAGTTTGAAAGTTTGGTACAGACGCCGTAAAATAATTTGTCAACTACACTTACACATAATTTACTGTTTCAAGACGTATGAATAATATTTAGCAGTGTAAATGGACCAAGCAAACAAAGAATACACTTTTCGTAAACTGAAATGAAAGATAGGATAATGATAAAATATTAGGAGGAAAGCAAACTCACTGCAGATACGGAAATACATAAATTTCTGACTACAACGAAATTACATTTACATAACAATTTTACGATATTTATAAGAGTGATATGTCGCTATATGTCTTGAAATAATTTTCTGAATATTTGTTTTACTTTAAAATTGTAAAGAAAAGACACTCTTAAGTTTATCTAGCAACTTGGAGCCCGATAAAATAGTTAATTTTTATTTATTTATTTTTCAAATATGTGGTATGAAATATTTGTCTTCACATTTTCGGTTTGTACTATTTGTAGTACTACTTGTATATATGTAAATATATATAT
>NNCF01127370.1:594186-626900 GCA_002313205.1 Laupala kohalensis
TATATATATATATATATAGAGAGAGAGAGAGAGAGAGAGAGAGAGAGAGAGAGAAACACACAAAATTCGGTCACAAGTTAGGCGAAACAGTTTCCACTACCTTCATCAGTCTCATAGAAAAAGAAATAGTAACAACATGGGAGTAGCTATGAAATTGCCTTAACATGCAATCAACAGATGGGAGGAAGAGAAATTTACACAACTTTTAACAGCAGAAATTTCTATTAAGTTTTCTATTAAGTTTGACCTAACGCTATACTCGATTCCAGACGAGATACTCCCGGACCAACAAACATCATCATGAAGAAACATCAAACGCGCGGTCTCTGTGAATATATGTGACATTTAAACAATATTACATAAAGTTTCATAAAGCTCTGGAAATAAGTCAAAATTGAGTTAACTTCTTTTATCACCATTATGACACAAGAATGTTCTTATGCTTAAGATATATAAGCAGAATGGCAATAATTCATCCGATGGTAACGATAAAAAAATCAATAATTGCAAACATCCTATTACAGAAACTTAGTTTAAAGCTGGGAATTAATTTGGGAAATTGTGTTGACCATTCTTAAAATTTAAGAGAATTTATTAAAATTTAAATTTGGAATGTGACAAATAATTAATATTAAAGAATGAAAATGCTACTTGGAATTCCCCTTTTGACTATTTTTGAAATGTCATGTTTTAAGGTAATACCAACTTAAGCTAATAAATATTAAATTAAATAGAACATTGATAGAACATCTTTAAGGTAAACAAACATTGTAATTTAAAGCAGAAATTCTTAAAGAAATAAATGATATAATATGCTATACCCGAAAGATATCATAGATACTAAGGGGAGAACTCTCTTTCAGACAGAGACATTGTAATAATTGCTGTCATTATGGTGGACATTTTCAGAAGGTATTGTATGCAAATATAAAAAATGTCACAATAGAAATTCCTATCACAAGAGGCGTGGATACAATAACATTGGAAGGATAGTCACATTCAGTTAAAAATAAATATAGACAACATTAACTTTACTTAAGTTATGTGTTTAAAAAACATCAAGTTAATTTAATTTTCATTGCAGAAAAAGCAAGTAAACATAATTACCACAGAGCTGAAACATTAGATGAATGAAATATTAATCGTTTGACAGTGTAGGTTTTACACCTATTGGAAGCTAATTGGATAGTAACCAACCATTTCAAGAAGTGACAGGATTCCCATGAGGGAGAAGATTTTCTACAATACTTTTAGTCATCTTTCATTGAAGTCAAGGCGAAACGATTGTTTTGAGGTTCCGATTGGAACAGAATACAAGTTCTCGTTGACATTATACTGGAGTTTTATGCCTTCAGCTCTCTTGAGAGAACCAGATTAGAGGCTATGGGGAATTACATCCCTTTCGATAAGAGAATGGATGGAGTGCATCTTAAACGCCAAAGAACAAAGTAATTTAAAAGTTCTTCCATAATTAACAAATAAATGTTCTTAAATATTACCTGGAGTAAAGATTCTGATACAACTATTGCAACTATTTAAGATGAATTAAAATAAGCTTCATTGATGGAGTAGGATAAAACACGATTTTGCGACCTGAAAGTCCCTAATTATATCCGCAGTGATAAGTTTAGAATCTAATTCTGAAACTTTCCCAAATAACCTTACATTATACATAGTAAAGGGCTTCTTCAATAAGATTTCCAAAGCACTAGGAAACAGAATCTCTAGTTTTACATTTGAATGTTAAAGTAAGAAAACATACTTAATTCCTGTTCTAAACCCAATTGACGGGTTTGTCATTCTAAATAGCAAGAATCATTCATCAAATAAATGAATGAGTGACTACCAGAAAGCCCACTAGAGCCATAAGATAATAAAGAGTACGATTGAAGTATCGACACGGATTTCATCCATTTAAAGAATTGAGATCTAACGTCGATAGCTTCGACCCACCGAGTGGTTGAAAGAATATTTACACTACTTTATGGAGACACCCTCAGCATTCACAGAGCAGCTTTCATTACATATCAGAATTGAATGTCCACTAACTTCATATTTCATTTAGAAGTTTCTTTCATCGGCAATTGTATTGTTTTAGACCACGAAGGGGTGAAGATAGTGAATGCTTCATCCGTAAGAAGAGAGGCACATTCAGATTTTCATACGAGTGAACATTCCAGCTATAGTTGGCATACAACCACACCCAAAGATGTCATTATGTAATAATGTTCGTGGAAACTGACAATTGGTAAGGCTCTGAGAAGATCATTACACTCGGATTATTAGTCATAATGGAGACTGTTTATATAAAAGTCGAATGACTATAAAATTACTGATAGGGTGGATTTATTCCATAACTTTTATCATCTTAGGTAGAAACGCACAAGCAGAAAACGTTGATTTTCTCTAACACCATTACACATATAAGTTATTGTGTACTACACAAGACGTTCAAGTACGTTTGTTGAATAATATCATTACTCGGAAATGTTCCCACCGCAAGATACACTCAGACACAAACAGAATTAATTTGATTACTGTATCACAATCCATCGAAGTAAATGATAAACCATTGGAAAACATAATCCATTCTCCCGTGATTTTGTAGGAACCGAGGCTACTTGGGTATACGAAAATGACGCATCGCAGTTTCTCTTCTGATTCGTGTACAGGGGATCCTAGAGGGTAAGAAAGTGCATGTTACCGACGTCACTAAGAGCAGGATTAGGGGTGATGGAATGGAGGTTGAAAATACGTTGTGCGCGCTGGGATTTTCCTGTAAATCATCAATATCTTAGTAACTATTAATTGTGCAGAAATGTTTATCAAACCAATATTTTCCTGTTTTTAATTCAACACAACTTACGTTATGTATCAAATAGCAGTAAACTCCCTGAAATCACGGCACAATTTTAAAAAAATGAGTAAAGTGAAAAAAGATGTTATCTCACCAGTGATTTATCTGATTGTGAGACGACGTAAGCATTCAAAAATTCTGCACAGCAGTTTTTCCTCAGATTCATTTTTTGTGGGGCTTTACGGCTCGTCGACATCGAGGTCATTAGAGCCCTAAAAACTTGTACAGGTAGGGAAAATTCAGTTAGGGAGAGCCAACATGACTCTCCCCGCGTGTGGGACTTGCCGAATGATTCAACCATACCCACTAAAAACCTTCCCGAATTACAACTCAAAAAGCAAATATCAACATATCTCAAATCATTACATATATCATTAAAAAGAGAGAGAGAAGAAAGAGGAAAATGAAAGATACCCTAGCGCCGGGAACGAAAAGAACAAGAGGTGACCAAGGGAGGTCAGGAAAGAGAAATGAAGGAGCCTTGCACAAGTAAATGGACAAGTAATGCCAGACTCAGCTCGGGGTCCCGTGTTTGCCAAACACGTACTTACCAGATGTAAGTCCACTGAGGGGCTCAGATTCATGTTTCGGGGGTTCTAAAGAGTAGGAAAATCCATGTTGTCGGATTCACCGAAGGCAGCATTCGGGAGTTGGGGGTTGGGAGTTAAAAACACATTGCAAGCCGCGCCTATTCACAAAAACGTAAATATTTCGGTAACTATTTATCTTACAGACACGTTGTATTTACCCATATTTTCCTTTTTAATTCTACACATCTTCTTTTCTATTAATCTTACATAAACTAATACGCGGGTAGTTTTTATAAAGATGAATTTTTATTGAGAAGACTGAGAAAAACAGTGAAGACTAGACCAGCGCATAAAGATCACAGCCTTGTAGATTCCCACCTTAGAATGACCAGAAATGGTTCTTTTTCATTAACATACGAACTATGCGTAAGATCACCATACTATGTCGTTGTTTATGTAGCACTCGTGCAGATGTTCAGGATGCACATTTGATTATTCGATATCAGAAACGAAGACAAATGACATAACAAAACGTATTATAGAAAACGTGTTGGTTATAATACATCAGAACTGTTTATTTCTATATCATTCGTTCGCATCTTCATTAAAATCTCTTTCAGCCTGACCTTAGAAGATCAGTAGATATATGAATTTTGTCTTAGAGTATTATATTCGATAAACTTTCTCTATTTTTTGTGTTTATGTGCGGGAAAGAAAATTCAATTCTGAGAAAACGTGTTTACGGTGATATTGGTTGACCTTGGTCTAGAAAATGCTCGTGACCTTTGAGAAGTGCTTGAGCTCTTGAGACAGAGTAACGTTACAGCTGCGTCGACCTACTTCCCGAAATTGGATTTCCGTTTTGTGGGAGCCCATACGTCCTACTGTCCACCTTCATTCACTTTCAAAATGCGTGGAAGATGGAATGTTCACTCAAAAATCACTCACGTCTTGATTATTTGCCGTAATACAATTATTTTTATCTGTAAATATTTTGCAAGTACGTTAACTTTAACTTTTGAACTTGAAAGTAAATGAACATTTTAAATTAGTTAAGCGTTATCATTGAGAATTAAACATTAAGTGATACCAATGTTAGCTCATTACAGCAATTATTCCCTTTGAGTAGTAATTTTTCTAGTAATTGGATTTTAATCAGTCATCACTTCTCGATGAATTCATGAGAAGAAAAATGACATTAGGATTATCAAAACATTCAACTTCAAGAAGAGAAAGACATAAATGTGTTAGTTATGAAAATGAATACGCTTTAAAATACGTGTGTTAACTTACCATATGTGGTAACATGAATTTTTGTTGTTAATCATACACAACCATTTTGATTTTACAATTGTTCAATCTCCAATTGGTTCAAACATTTATGTGATTGTACATAGACTAAATTTATAGTTGAGTATGTATGGCTAACTTCTTATTTAAAAGATAGATATCAACAAGCAGAAATATCCTATACTAAAAATAAAATACTTGAGCGTTGTCTTTCAGAAACAAAGCCACTTACTTGCGGAGTACCCCAAGGATCAATTCTCGGCCCTATACTCTTTTTATTGTATGTGAACGACATGTCATCATCCACATCAGATTGCAAAATGGTTCTTTTTGCTGATGACACTAATTTACTATGTAAACACGCCAATGCTCAAAAAGTTTTGTCTAACCTTTCGACTTGGTTCCATGCAAATCGTCTCATTGTAAACACTGACAAAACAGTGTCTATGTCATTTCACAATAGTATCACAAAATCTTTACCCCAGGTTTCTCTTTCTTTAAACGGAACACAATTAAAAACTGTTACAAATACAAAATTCTTAGGTCTCCATATTCAAGACAACCTCAAATGGAATTGTCACATTGACAATCTTAATTCCCAATTAAGCAAATTGTGTTACGCATTCCGAATCTTAGTTAACGCAGTTAGTCCACGTATTTCCCGTTGCGTATATTTTGCAAACGTTTACTCCCATTTACGTTACGGCATTACCTTCTGGGGTAATTCCGGTCAGAGTATTCAAACTTTCAGAATTCAGAAGAGGATAGTTCGGATAATTTGTAAATCTCACCCCCGAAACTCTTGTAAACCTTTATTCAAGGAATTAAATATCTTAACACTTCCCTGCATTTATATTTATGAAACGGTCGTGTTTGTTAAGACCGAATTACTGAAGCACCACCCTTGCTTTATACGAAACAGTCTCGTTCACGAACACTATACACGCAATAGTAGTAATATTCATCGCCCTAGAGTGTCAACCACTCTTTGCCAAAAGGGACCATACCATTCGGGAATCGTTCTATATAATTCCCTGCCCAAGAATATAAAAGATATTATGAAATTGAATATCTTCAAATCCGCGGTTAAAAACTACCTCCTGCACCAGTGCTTCTACACTGTAAAAGAATTTATTGATTTTAACAAAAGTTAAATTCGTCTTGTGCTTTATCACGCCATTGCTGTAGTACTTTTTAAACAACTTATAACAATTTCAAAAACTATTTTCTTGCATGATTGTGTTGTCTTATGGCTCATATTAATTTAGTTTTATGTGTACTCAACATTGGCACGTTTGTGTACATAAATTCTGTAGCCCCATCCTGGCCCGGGTTTTTCTCCGGTTTTCCTTCGGGTAGAGGCGGATTTATCATACAGGTTCTCTAGGCTTTGTCTAGGGGCGGGTCTATTGTAACAATAAATCGTGAATTTAGTGTTATTTCAATTTTTAAGCACTATACTCAGAATAATCTATAGTTCGATAATAACTTACATGTAATTTTTTGCTTAAAATTACAAACATATTGACATTCTATTAGTATTATAACTCGCAGCTAACTTTTTATCTTATCTAGGAATTTTTGCTGAATTTTTTGAATCCGCCTCTGCCTTAGGGCCCTTGATCGGAATTGATGGGATGGTCCCTTGCTTGCTTCCGGAGAGTAAATTAGTTTTTTTTCCCTCCACGTGGTCATACGCAGTTTGTACTGTTTTTTGACAATAAATTTATTTATTTATTTATACGTAACGTTCTATTAAAGAAAATGTAAAAGTGATATGATTCTAAGTGAAACGAAAAAAATACAGGAGAAATGATAGTAAATAAAAGATGATGTATAATTATAGATTTAGAATTGACGTAATACATTGTTGAATTTCTTCACAGAAAATAAGATAAAAAAGAACAGAACCAAGCATGTTAGAAGGTTTTTTGTCAATTATCTGTTGCAATTTTTATTGTGTCGTTCATCTCTAGGGCGTATTAATTTATATAACAATTTATATTAGTTGATACTAAATGAGGAATAGGGTAGCCACCCGTGGCGGCGACAAATTGTAACACAACATAAAAGGAGTTATTAATGTTAAAAATTTAACTATAGAATGTTGGAACTATGATATAAAAATTGAGTAGCGGTAACAAGCACCTCCTGTTAATTAATTAAACAAGTAGGGTAGTGATTAATTACCCCTAATTAATGACCGCAATGTTTTATTAATAACTCCCCAACATGGAAGGAATTGAAGTCGGACTGGGTTCGTGCTCATTCTTTGAAGAAAACACACACTATTGTTATAAATACGTTAAGCGTCAAAAAATAAAATTGGTTTATAATCACAATATCACTACATTCTTAAACTAATTCCAAAACTACTACACACATGCACACTCACATTCACCGAGAATTTCCCCCACCCCAAACTTCACACGTAAAAATGACATGATAATTTTATAGTGGGTATTAAATCCAGTTTGCTAATATTACTTTACGCAATGAAATATAAAATACAAAGCATATTTAGTTTGTTGTTGACTAGGAAACATCACAGTCTTTCCCTTTTAGTCAGTCTTATTGAAGCACTAGCTTTCTCTTCGTCCGAAGCCACGCGGATCGCCACTAATCTGGCTGGAAACGATCAGCCCTCGTACAATTGCCTTATAACTAGCATTGGTGACAGATGGTGTTGCGCCGAGCAAAACTGTGTGGTGACCTCGGGCTGAGGACAGGTTCACCGACCTGAGACGGTGGCTACCCTGCCGAGCTTCCTCGTTGAATGACCTAGGTCGCCTCTCGTCACCCCATTCTTTACAGATGCCTTCAGTTACCGCGCGTCCGTTCCATGGCCGAATTATTGTCTTCCGTCCCGTCCGAGTCGCACACTTTCTACTCGCTAACGAAACTCGTTGTGGCGAATCCTTCCACGATGCGATTTGCTAGTCAAAATCACAAATCAAAAGTTCATCAATCTCATTAATGACATTCACTGGTTAACACGTTAATTACTGCGAGACCGCACTATTAACTTTTCAAGAGCCGAAGTGCTGACTCACTTAGCTAACCAACCGAATACTCAACCAATAACATTGTCGATTGATCTGGAATGATCATGATTCCCGACAAAAATACAAAGTCTTGAACCAAAGACCGACACTGTCGCCATTAGAGCAACTATCTCAAGTATGTCTCTAAGTTCGGATCAGTGTCTCAAAAATAAGAAGTATCAGGTTAGAAAGTCTCAAGTACCTAGTATATCTCCGCTCCATGCGCACCTTGTTTTATAGCATACACTCCTTCTTCTCCATCCACAATTTTCAAAACGTTCTCGCCCATAGACGTGACACGTGATTTTAAGGACCAATCATTTTGTGGAAACTACTCCACGCGGACTTCGTTTGAAAGGCTGTGAAGTCGTGACGTATGTTCAATGTCCAACGAATCACGTCGCTCCGTTTAGCAACAACTTTCTTGGCTTCCTACTAAGGCCACGCCGACGCCATGTGGCTGGCTCGTGCCGACCTATCTCTCGTTCTCAGGCCTCTTCTTCTATTGTTCAAGAGCCTTTCGCCGGCCGCCAAAGGAACCCTTGATTCTACAAGTCTAGGCTCGTCCAGGAAGTCCCTAGTGGATTCCGCTCCTTTGAAAACACCCGCCGGTTGTCTACTGCACTGCGTCGCCTGTCTGTCTGTCTGTGTGCCGCGCCACCCAAACTTTTATCTATTGAATTTCGCACGCTCTTTACTCCCAAAATTTTATGACTTTGTTTTTCGGCACAAGGTTCCTTTTCACAATGTTGTAAAAGTCGCTCTCTTTGAATTCGAACACTCTTCCAATCGGTTCACACTTCACAAGAGATATCCTGGGTTAATTTTAGTAAATTTCTTATTCTTTAGGTCACATCTGTCTCCTCGTCTTGGCAGGGCTACTGCGCGTACCCGTATTTCTTGAAAATTTCGCCGCCTCTTCTCTCACGTCTGAACTAGATGTTTACAAAACCGATGTTGTTTAATTTTGGTCACGTTTCCAAATATCTATGTTGTTACAAGTGCCGCGGTGCCTTTATAATTCTTTATTATGTTTTTCTTATTCTTTATTATGTTTTTTATAATTCTTTATTATGTTTTTCTTATTTCCTTTGAAACAACTAGTCTTTTATACTCACCATGCCGTCAATCGCGCCCATCCATCGGCCCGGCTAGTGTCTGGTTGGGACACCTCGCCCCTACTGCTCGCTTCAACGGCCCCAGTTTTTAAATATTCCGAAACCTCCTAACGTCATATTCTTAATTTGAAAACTAATGAACCTGAATTATAATTATACAGAAACTCTAATATCTTTTACATTGCCTATGAAGACCTTGCGAGACAACGAATCTCGAGATGTCGTTTAAATATAGAGAATGGTAAAGTTTATTGAAGTCAAGAATATACAGAATATTTTTGTTATAGAAGTCCAAAATGTGTATAATAAAAAAATACAAAATATTTCTTTAATAGCGGTGTAATGAAACATTTTATCTCGTTACGATTTACCAGCGGTACTATTAGTCTTCCAAATATGGGCGCCGTTTCAAATAGACCTACGATTGGTCGAACGAAACTTCCCCTGTCGAAAGGGAAGCANGCAAACTTAACAAATCCAAAACTGGTCAGAGCGTGGGACTTAGAAAAATAAATGGGCCCTTTTTTGTTATCAGTAGTGTACATGTCACACACAAAACTCGAATCCGGCCATTTGGCGAAAAAACGACAAAAAATTGTTTTGGCATAATCGTTGTTGCAAGATCAAATTTAGCGAGTTTTCAAAAGGACCAATACTACTTTTGAGCGTTTTTTAAAACGAACAGTATTAATTTTGGCCGTTCACGTATTGAAAAATCTACTTTTGAGCTTTTCCAAAGTGATCAGTACCAGTTCTGGCAAAAGAGAACCATCCAAAACTAGTTTTATTCTCTCAATAGGAGCGAAACGTTTTATACCCCAAACGAATTCCTTTTTTTAGTATTTAGTACGGGACAAGAGTGCATTCCTTACTCAAGTAAATCCTTGTTCGGGCTTTATTAACTGAGATGCACCTTCTTGTCAATTACACAGGTTAAACTATTGGAGTTTAACATGTAGAATAATAGTTCTTAGAAATGACGAATGATTTCCTGACTGGCTATTCGACAGCTGTTATTTGAGATGATCTTCCTCCCTAGATCTTATAATACTAAGAACACATCTGGTCATATTAATCAGTCACTAGAAAAATATTTTATACATTCGTTAAATAAAGATCCATTTATTTACAAGCTGTAGATGTGACCACAGGGAACATTGCGTCTACAACGTACAAATTACAGTATCCTTCAAGCATCTTTGCTCGAGCCTCGCCAACAACGGGGCAACAGGACATAGACTCTGCATGGTTGGCAGGTGACGCGGTTCAACACTCTGCGTTTAGCTAAATCAACTCGTACCCCTGGGATATCTGAAGCAAGCGGCCGCTCGCTATGACGACGCTTCGCCCGTCCTCACGCTATTGTCCTGTACTGCTCGCTACTCGTAATCATTTTAGACCGCCACCCTCTGGCGATCACTGCCATCGCTCTCGTAGTGACTGTTCTCGCGACTGTTTTCGCACTTCTCGGAGATTGCCCTTTGAGACTGCCCTCGTTCAGCCGTCTTGCCGCGCCTCCACGCGCAGACTGCCTCGGTCAGTAGAGGGGGGGGGCGATGATGTCGCTCCTGTCTCATAGGACACGTCGTTTCGGCTGATCGGGCACTAGGGCGCGTTTGCAAAACTTTTCGAAGCACTGTATTTTATTCACCGATGTCTCACACTCGGGGAAGTAAATATTGATCTCAATTTATATTCATATTGCCCTTTCGTTTCAAAATCCGTAATATATTTTTCGTCTACATCCAAGTTTCCATTTTAGCTGCAATGTTACAGATGTGTAATTTGTGTGACAGCAGATGATTATGGCACCATTTTACGAAAATCGACTTCTAAGCGGGTGATATGGGAAGATATATGTACGCATATCCTACTATAACTCCAGAATTCCAGGAGCAATGTGAACCAAACTTAGTACACAGATGGCTGACTATCTTATAACAAGCATTGTGGGGATAAGACAACCCTGGCACTCCTAGAACGGGACAGGAAGGTGGTGTCATGTAAATAGAATGAAGAAAGTGTTAGAACTGAATCCATAGATCTCGGTTCCTTTGAGATGGATAAGGACGCCCTAACTAGTCCACAGTGGAGATAATGTGCACCTATCATAAGATAAGGGGTGGGTCACAAGTAAAAATTACCGAAAACGACTGTTGTTGGTGTTGAATACATCTTTTTTGGTACCGCTGAATAGAAGAGTGACACTCTAAGACATTTACGCCCTCGATGAGGGACATTAGTTTTGAGATCGTGGTTTTCGGGGTCTCTGAAATAAGTCGTGATATTACCAATGACATATAAATCCACGATCAGCTACTATACAGTCCTAACACCTCTGGGGTAGGGACTGGATTTTTGCGGTATCTCAAGAATTAATAAAGATACCATAACGGTTTTAAACGTCAACGTTCTGTTTTTGTCAACCCTAAACTATGAAGAATGGTGAACCGAATCTAAACAACAAAATCTTCTATGTGAAGCTTTGCAATTATAACAATGTCGGCGACATTGTCCTGAGTACCTATGTGAATCATTCCTCAACGCAGAAACAAAAATGATGAGCGATATGACAACATTTTGACGTGAGGTTCTACATCTCATTAGCGTAAGATAACACGAGGGATATCTGATGACCCATAATTGTAATATCTTCTTAATGTACAAAGATTAAGCGTAATTCTACAAATGTTCTTCAAAATATTGAACCACACAGAAGATTTACGTGATTCTTTTATTAATTCATAGATATTGCCTAAGGAAAGGATTTAATATATGTTTTTGGTTTCGTTAGAAAACACAAATAATTCGCAATGTCGACGTTAGTGAATGAAGGCCAAATACTCCAACATCGAAAAGAGATATTTGTATTCGCGGTCGGAGTGGTTAGATAGATGACAACAATGAGTGGCAATATTGTTCGTTTTAATTAATTTTACAAAAAAGATCGGGATAGATCATGTCTATCTACTAATAGTCCATGAACCAGGGGAAATTTTTATGTAGACCGACCTTACAGAAAGTCATGGAGTGCTCATTTTTGGCATACTTCTTAACTCGGACGTAGTTTTCGACTTCCAATTTTTCCGCTCGCGCCGCCATCTTGGGAAAACGGCGGCGATTTTACTTTTCCGCAATTATTCCGTTTCCGGTACCAGTAACGACAAAAATAGTTACTTTAAAATAAAAGATACATCATTTAATTTACATTTTTGTAGAAATCATTTTTTCATCGGACTTAAAGTTTCTGAGAAACGATAGATTGAAAAATGTGGATCTTACTAAATGTTTGAATTTCACTTTTATGTTGGTAGTTAGTTTATATTGACACAGTTATTTTTATGTATTAATTATGATTTACTCATTTCTGCATGACCAGAGTGCTAGAGTTAAAAGCAAATATTTTATAGTGGTGTCTCCATTAGGTCTAATATACTTCATGGTATTGAATATATTTTTTAACCTTTTCGATTTTTTCAGTGAATCAGATTGATCGATGTTGTATTGAAAATCTTCTTTGAGTATTTTTTTTTTGCTTCTTTATTTTCGACATTATCTTCATCCTTGATGTTACCATCATCTTTTTATAATTGAGAAAAACTAGAGTTATTTATTTATATTCATCCTTCGAGTCAGATAATACCACTGTGGCATTCTGACAAGAAAGTCCTTTACAAAAATCAAAATGCTGAGCATCCTTTGAACCCAGGCTTTTGAATCCACGTCTCGACTACATTCCTTTTTCAAATAACATAACACAGTATTTAATAGATTTGAAGGAGCAGGGTATTTGTGGCTCTCATCGGAATAAGTCCAATTTTACTTTGTTCCCATCCTCATTCTAGGGTTTCTTCTTTATATTGTACCATAATTGAACTGCATGTTAGGTATTAAGAAAATGTAATTGTGCAACTTCCCTCGTAATGAAGATAAATTGAATGGTATTTTTGATGTGGATTTACGCGAGATAGTTATACGGGGAAGTACAGATTTATTGGAAAACCTCTTGAGGGGTGGGGGTGAAATGGGAGGTGGTGATTTGTTCATGTGCATGCATGGGAACACTCGATCACGTTTCTGTGCGGATATCAGAACAATGAATCGGGGGCGCGGATAGGAAATTATTACAATAAACAATTGTATCTTTCATAATTGGTACGGAGTGAATAAATACGTGGGGTCGCGTGAAATATCGGTAATCGAACACCTAACAACCCGGCATCTTACCGACTGTACAGACAAATTACAGAAAATGAGGAAGGTAGATGAGGTGTGGTTGAAAACTGAACTGCCAACAAACAATTTAATGACATAAAACATGAAAGTTGAAAGTAACGTCAGAATATAAAGCTGAAATTCAAGTGAAACACTGGGATCAGGTGGGACGATCAGTTCTTTCAAAGATCCAACTTGAATGGCGTTGGGTCTATGTCGAGTTGATGATTTTGGGTATCTGCAGTTGAGGTTGAATTGTTGACCGCTTATCACTTGGCGATTCAATGGCGTGCTGATACTCTCACGAGATAATCTTCAGGTTGAAAATAATTCCCCCAGCCGTGTCCTAGTACAAACTGAAGGGGAAGTCGTCGGCTTGCTTGCCGAATGATAAGAGTACTAAATCAGATTTGATGTTGACTCCGCGGACGAGTTTTTCAGAGAGAGAGAGAGAGTTGTCCACATGTCGTGGCACGCTTTTGAAGACTCACGCTGCTCGCGCGATTGGTTGGTCGGTCGGTCGATCGATCGATAGCGTGACGTCACAGGTTAACCGTGTATCGATTGCTCATGTGAGTCTATGACGTGGATATTACGTTAAGTCAAGTTATTGTAAATTGTTCTAGCGCGGAATTGCAGCCTCGTGGATTCCAGTATAATTAATAAAAGAGTCTGTAATTAATTAATTAAGCCAGTAATATTACGTCCAACCATTTCATTCACTTTTTTTAACTCAAAGGTGTAAATTTTTAATGGACCTATGAGTTTTGAAGAAATTGTTCATAGAAGCTCAACAATATAGAGATGTTGAGCTCAATTGGCACATAGAGCATAGAGTCTAATGATACGATATACAAAAATGTCTGAATACTGACCATTATCACTACTTCCAACATTAAGTAAAATATTTGATAGAATTTTAACGCAAATAATCCAGCAATATATACATAAAGAAGGTAAAATGAATGAGCAAATATACGGGTTTTCACAAGGAAATAGTACGGTGGTTGCATTATTCACCACTCTTGAGAGTGGTTGCTATATTCTCGAGAATAAGACTCGCAAGCGTAAAGGTCAAGAGTAAAGGGGAAGCTTTCCGAGAGTTATAATGTGACGTCACAGCAGTAGGTGTAACTTTTCCCTTTCCTCTTGGAGAGTTAGTCTCAATTGTTCAAAACAGGTTTGAATTTCCTGAGAGTAGAGAAATAAGATTCTTTTTTAGTTCAGCTGCCTGAAGATCATTTGCTATACTTTCTCCACTCCCACTACTATTGACAGCTGCTTTGCCAGCGCATTCCACTTTGCCGGAAAATGGTAATCAATTTACCCGAGAATTTGTAGAATGGTAAGATTATAATTTATTATTAAAATAAGTGATTTGTTTTATTTTATTAATAATACAAATTCAATAATTTTATTAATTATAATATTTTGTATTTGTATTTGTATTATTGAATTGTAATTACTTTTCAGTATATTTTTATTTATTTGTAATCTTAGCATGATGTGAAATAAATACAAAAATATAGAAAATCATTTACGCATGTCATTTTCCTTTAAATACATATCTCGGAGAACATTAAAAATTGAAGGAGTCGTTTTCTTATAATTCGGCATTTTTTTTATAGATATACTGGAGATATTTGCAGACTGCCATAATAGTCATCTCTTTTAACTTATGTTTCATTTGTTGTAATAAGACGCTGGCCATCATGTTGTTTCTCTTATTGTAGTGTTCATTTTAACAATTATGGGACTCACTAATTCCACAACTATTTCAACTTCAACACTTGCAAATCTGGAAAAAAAAACCCTGCTGCTTTTTCTCTTTTCCTTGACGACAATTTGTCTATTATTAAAAGTAAATTTGATTGTAAAAACTAAATCTCTAATAGAAATTTTAGTAATTGATTGTTAAAAATTACTCAGAGCTGACATATCATACGAGTAACGATATGAAGAGTACGCTCGAGTTACCACGGCAAGTAGCTCTTCGGGAGTAGACTCGGGTAAATTTCACTTTTCCGTGTAAAGGGCTCCGAGAGTAAGTCGCGAAAGCTCTCGCAGCGAGTTCTTCTCACGTGTAAACGCATCTTAAGAAATTACTTTATATTGAAATTGTTAGTAGTTAATTTAGTAGAATAGTTAGTAGAAATTGTTAAATTTTAATTTGATTGCATTGTGAGTAGAATGAACTAACTTTTATGTGTAACTTGTCCAAATTGTTATTATCATAACTATTCTTCGTATACAATACATTTAATAGTTTAATTTTTGTACGTTCAACAGTCTGTTTTCAAAATAATTTCTTAATTTTATGTCTCCTAATTTTTATCATCAACAAAATTAGCGATGAAAGTTTCTTGCATATAATATTTATCATATATTAGTTTGAGTATAACTATTCACAATTATAAACATTTATTTGCAATTAGGAATAACATTGAATTCTACACTGACTGCACTCAGTGAGCACGCGTCCACTCGCGAGACTGTAAAAGAATCGCCCATCGGAGGGTTTAAATTTTTTTAGAGAAAGCCACTAAAATCTATTTTTCCGGCTAATATGAATAACAATATTTTATTTTACACAATTTCTTTTTTCAGTTCTTATTCATTTCTTACATGTCCCACTTACCTGATATTCCTCTTTCCGAATCCTGCACACTAATTCACCGTGTGAACTTTGGCAAATACGTTTGGTTTATATTTAATTTATCGACCTTACCTCATGTTTTTAAGTTTCATAATTAGAATAATACTAAATTAAATGACCCTTGATGAGGTGAAATGTTTAATTTATAGGCGTAGTGTCTATAATACGACTCAATTTAGCTTGAAATTTAATAGTTTACGAGTCATGTGACTTGTGACAGGAGTCGTGACGTGAAGTGAGACGTAGAACCTGAGAAGCAGTTGAGCTCTGTGCCTCAGTGGGAACAAATCACTTCAGATCAGTTGAGTGACTAACGTCGAGTAGATAGGTCGAGCGTGATATTTTATTTTTCCGAGAGATCGATTTTTTCTCTCCCCCTTCATCTTCGTTTATGGTGTAAGGTTTTATTATGGTGTAGTATTTCATTGTTTACATTACTTTGTTCAATGTATTTGTGAATTATGTGAATAACAATATTATAAATTATGTGAAGTATTAATATAATTATTTAGTTATAGAAGTGATCTATACTTATCCTAACGTCTCCTAGTCCCTCTTTGGAGAATACCTCCGTTGCGGGTCACGATATGTTTAATCAGGCTGTAACGTATCACAAAACTTACCTTCGTCACGCATTTATACAGTGTTTTATGAATTATTTTTTACCGATACATAAACCCATTTTACATATTCTTCAACTTTCTGAATGCTTGTGAGAAATTTTGAAAGTATTACAATTCTTATTTGCGCGTACAATCGGTCTAGTTGATCTTCTTCATGGGAAAATGCTACGTATAGATCTTCGTCCTGTACAGCTCAAATATGTAATTCATCATGCGTTTTTTGTACCAATTATGAAAGGATGTTCTAGGAATCCGCATTGAAAACAACATTTAATCATCTCTTTTTGAGTCTTATTATTGCTTAAATGCATTGCTTTTCAGTTTTACAGTCACGCATCCCGCCATACCTCTGAGTATTGCGGAAGCACTGTTGCATTCATGTGTCACTACATCACCAATTAAATCGTTTAATTAATTCTTACAACGAAATACTTTCTCTTAAATATCACTATTATATCAACTGGTCAAGGTTTTCCTCCGGTTTACGTTCGGGTAGAGGTGGATTTTACATTCGGACTCTACGCTCTTGCATTGGAGGTGGCGGTCTACTGTAATAATTAATCTCGAATTTAGAGTTACTTTAATAGTTACGATTCATAAAAAAATATATTGCGAATAATATATAGTTCGGTAATATTACGTACTTCTTAATTATCTTTTTTCTGTTTTATTAAATACAAATTTGTTGGTATTATATTGTTATTATAACATGTACCGAACTACATTTATTCTGATATTAGAAGTGTGCTGAAATGTTAAATCCGCTTCTGCCTCAGGGCCCTTGATCAGAGTTGAAGGGATGGTCCCTTGCTTGCTTCCTTCCTAGAGTAAATTAGTTTAATGTCATAAGCATATTTAAACTGCTTTTTTGACAATAAATTTATTTATTTTAAGACAAATCTAGTCACAATATTTGTAAAGATTTGGTTATTAGAAATATATGATAGTATTATTTAAGATTAATATTTTTAAAATTCTCATTGACATATTGTTTATTCCAAAAAATGACCTATTTCTGTCCACCCAAAGTTGGGGAGGAGGGTGGTGAAGTATGAAATTCGGTACGGCACGACGCGACGAGCAAGAGACGGCATATGCGTAAGAATTTCTATGAATATTCAATAACCATTTGAAAATTGACAAGACGAGAGACAGGGTCGTCTGGAGGACTGCACTTCCGAGATTTCAAGAAGTTTCCGTAAAACAGAGTCTTCTGCAACATGAGGGAGGACTTTTTCAATTGGAAGAATTTTATGACAAGTAGAAGATGAACTATGCGAAACTGAAATATGCATTAGCGCTTCACAAATAGAGAAGTTAAGAGTTAAGAGGATGGTGAAGAGCATAATGAAAGAGAGAGCGGAGGATCTCGCCATGAATATTTTAAAAAATCACGAAGGTGGAAGAAAGGCAGAGTCACCGAAGGTAAATGGAAACAACTTTTCTGTATATCGAAGATAAAATATAAAGGGACCAGAATGAATAGAATGAAAATTCAATAAATGTCAATTCTGTGATAAAATAAAACTCTGGTTTGTCAATATCAAGTGATCCACGGAACCGCAGTTGCTAACGGAACTGACATTTCTTAATTAACATTCAGAATACCACGGGTCGTGAACCTGAAATGTTAAATGTTAACATCACAAACCGTGATTCTAAGGCCATACCAATTGCGAACAAGACGAATGGGTCACCAAGTGACGGACAGCACTAAGAAGAGCTTTGAGAACCGATACGAAGACTGCGGGACCGGTCGAAAGGTGGCGGGCGCTAGGGTATGAGGTAAACAGTGTGTGTGTTGTAGGCATAAAATACAGTAGTGTGACTTAGAGCATTCACGACTTATTGACATTATATATGTATTATAACTCGCAGCTAACTTTTTATCTTATCTAGGAACTTTTGCTGAATTTTTTTTGAATCCGCCTTTGCCGTAGGGCCCTTGATCGGAATTGATGCGATGGTCCCTTGCTTGCTTCCGGAGAGTAAATTAGTTTATTGTCCTCCACGTGGTCATACGCAGTTTGTACTGTTTTTGACAATAAATTTATTTATTTATTTATTGAATTGGTTCATATCGATCAAGAGTTTTGATGTCGTCACTAGATATCGTATCTGATAGCAATGAACATTAGAAATACACGACCTTTATTACATATGGTGCAAGCACTTCACTGGTATTTTAATGGTATTTTTAATTAATAATTAACTATCATGACTTGTGAATGGTTAGCTACGAAGTAACTATATAAATTAAAGTAATTTCCTGGTTTTGCCATGGTAACATAATTTGTTTCCGAGCAGGAATTTCCTCCCTCAGAGGTTAACTGATGATGACAGCCATGACGTCGAAAACATATTTTGAGACGAATAAATGTGTAACCATGGCAAAATCAGGAAATTTCGTTAATTTATATATGGTAATGGTAACAGTATCTCACCTTCTTTATCTATTTTAAATATCCAATTCTTATCGTATTCATTACTGATAAACACAAAACATGACAGGTGCGATTTTATAGTTTTAATAGATTCAAAATATTTTTGCTCGTTCATCGAAGGTGTTGTAATTGTTAAAAGAGTATTTTAGAATACTTGTTTGTTAATTGTGCATGTATAGTTAAGAATTTATTTTGTGGCGAGAGGGTTTTTGTTAATATAAGTAGTAATGTGTTCTATTCCAAAGAACGTTGGCTATCTCAATCTCTTTAAGGAAGAAAGACCTTAAGGTATTATGCTGGTAAATAAAAAACATTTTGTAATAACAAGTTTTTGATAAATAATGAAAAATTCTCATTCAATTTTAAGATTACGATTTATCATAGATTGTTTTACATGTGATTATGAAAAAAGCAGTGCCCTATTTTATATACGCTTCATTTACGTAGACAATATTAAATGATTTTAGAATGTTTGGAATCAAGAGGAACATGAAATTGAAACTTCGTTACCTTAAATAGGTCAGCAATGTACAAAAATCTATATTATTATTGACAATAATTGTTATTAACGGATCAAATAATTAAATTTTGTCGTGTCATAATATTGATGAATATGGAGTGTACAACATTTCGACAAGTGTGTCCCAAGGTTTGCCGAAATATGTTCCGAGGTTTGTCGAAGTATGTTCCGAGGTTTGCCAAAGTGTGTAGTCCACAAAACTAGGAGAACACCCCTGTAAAATGTCGCACGGGTTGGGTGTTCTCCAAATGCAAAAGTAAACGCCTACAAATGATCACGAGTATAATACATTAAATATATTTGATTTATACACATAAATAAAAGAGGAATGTAAGTTTATTTTTTACACGACATTAAACATGTCTATTAATTTTTAATTCTTCAATAAGACCAAAAAGTAGATATGGAAATTATTCATATCCGATAGTGGGAATAACAACACTACTTTTTAAAAAGATTCACAAACTAATTGTTAATTTTCGAAACTTCTTATTTTCTCATAATTTTGCCTCCGCAGTCACTTAAATTTAAAGACACGTTTTTCGTTCATTATTAATTGAGATTTATTTTGGAGTCTTACGAGTTTTTTTTTCGTTTTTGTAAATATTTTTCATACAATACTGATTGTTACGAAGAGAAATTTTGTTTTTTTGAGAGAAAATTTTGTGTCTTTGTTGATAACTTCATACATTATATACTTCGCAAAAGTCACAGTGATCTGTAATAAAACTATCTAGTTTGATTGTTTCTCCCATTATTCAACGAATCCACCCTATTTAGAGAGCACAGGGAGTGTAGACGCTATTCCGCGTGTTGGTAGCAGAGTTTGGTTGCGTGGTTGGTTGGTCGGCTGGTCGGTCGATGTGCGATGGAATGAATGGAGGACGAGAATGAAGGGTAGGATGGGAAGCGAAGGACTGGGAAGGGAAGGAGTGGTTTCAGTGGAAGGGATGTGAGCAGGAGGCGTAATATCCTCTGCCACTCTCCACTCCAGGCTTACGCACTACAGTCTGCCCAACACGTTTGTTTACGTTACTAACGTAACATGAATAAAACATTGCACGACGAGGGTCAAGTGAACATTCAGAAATTAGGATATTATGTTAACTAGTGATAAAGTCGTTGCTAAAAACTCTTTACTTGGATAAGTAGTTTATTATGGAAATGGCATTGCGAGTAAAACCCTTTCTCATTTGAAATAATTTAAAATCTCGAAATCTTAACAAATTATAATGGTATTTGTTGATTTATTTCTATCATTTATATTTGCTTTCTTTATCATCTCTGTATGGAGGTGAATAAAATTTACTTTTATTGGTTGAATTATTGTTGTATTATAAAACCTTTAATACGAACCATAATATTTATTTTACACCATACTATTTGTATACTAGTTCACTTTATAATTAATTAATACTTTGTAGTGGCACTCCATAATTAATGATAATACAATTCAATTGTACCAATGGTTCATTAATTTTCCTCGTAATGTTTTGCTTAAACAAAATAAAAAAATACTCATACTGCCACTTAAGTTCTCAAAAAGATTTTTAGTCAAACAATTTATGGGTAGAACAATAAAAAATTCAATTTTGTTTTCACACACACTCTTATAAAATATTTCCTTTCATCAAAATGTTGAATATTAATTCAATGTTCTTAGAAAAGTATATTATAAACTAGTTGCTTTCTAAAAGTAATACGATAATGTAAAATGAGCAAAAAGCTAGTAATACGTGTTGTAGACCGGTTGGTAAATAACAGGGAATCATCTTACGTCAGGTGAAACTGTAGAGAAAGGAAGGGTTCCACTCAACAAAGAGATAAGCCACTGTTTTGAATAACGCAATTCATCTCCTGTCTAAGTTTATTACAGGAAATTTCTCTGAGCTCCGTCAGGGTTCCTACAACGTGATACTCGTCGCATTTGTGTAACACCCTCTTAATGATGAAACTAACTCTTCCAAAAAAGCAAGGAGACGGAGCAAAAATGAGCGAATACAGAAATATAATTTGTAGAATTTTTATACGTAACTACGAGTATATTCAAAATCATTCTTTTTCTAATCTCAATAATTAAATTTCATTTTTTACATTAATAAATCTTAAATTTTGTAACTTAAGCTCTTACACTTAAGTTACAAAATTTAAGAGCGAACAACAATGCATCGACAGTTTTAGATATTATGTATATGGTCATTTCCTATTGACGCGAACGTTTTAAAGCAGTTTTACTAACACCCGTAAATGTTTCAATATTGAAGTTTGTTAGTAACACAGGAAGGAGGATACTGACGTATCATTCAGGTTAAATATTTGCAGGAGATTCTTTTATAAACTGGTCATAGTCTGTTTCTTTAAGACAAATAACTTTTAATACACACATAAATATTACATAAACAAATACTAAATAGTTTACAATATTTGAAGTTTGCCCCTCCCAGAAGTTATTTACAAGATTACCCAAATTACACAGAATTACTAGAAGTGGACATATAACAATTGCAGCGCATGATTAATTTACAATCCAGATAACCGAGTGTTCGGTATCTCTAAATAAATATATACTTTCCAAAGTGTAGCTCAGACCCCTTTGGTTGATGACCACAATACATGCTTAACGTGGTCTAGAATTAGCCCCGTTGATACTGGATTCATTGATGCTTGATGGCTTCCGATAGATGACTCCACGAGGTCATCTCACTTCGGCAAGTCGTGATGAACATATCACCTGATGTGCTGTAACTGGAACCACTCTGTAATACAACACATTCGTTAGTCTCACAGTTTTTAGTCACACCGATGAATGTTGCTAGTTGGGCAATTATGAATGCCTCCAATAAATGATTCGCCTTCAAATAAGGAGTTATGAATGTTGCAGCAATAACTGCTTCCGAATACAAGGTGCACAGAACCACCTTCCAATAGATGCTTTGCTATCAAAGCAATATAACATTGACTCCGTAGAAACTACGACCGTCTTAGAGTGCTATCTTTCTTGAGCTGCATGATTTACATTACCTAAGAGCCACCAAACGTTGTTAACATAGGCTAAGTTGGCTAGCATTTTGTACATGAGTCTATAGAGCTTTCACTAAAACATTTAGTAAAATAAGTCACCGTGGTTGATTTTTCCCTCATAATCTAATGCTTCGTATTATCTTCATTTCATTTTCATTGTAAGTCCTCAGAGTCGATAAACCGATAATTTGATTGCGTAACTTCTCTAATCTTAGGGAATATTTTGTGACCAATTTTAAAGGACAAATTTCTTTCAAAGCATGTTTGGCATCGTCCGAGACCTCACTATTCTACTTATATTCGCCAGATGATTGAAAAATTGGAGCCAGATTATGAAAGAGTTCAGGTTATTAAACAATTTTCAATCCCTAAAACAAATAAAGTGCGATCATTTTTAGGACTGACAGAATTTTATCGCAAATTTATTCTAAATTTCTCCCAAATATCGAGTATTTTAACTGATTTAACTAAGAAAAACACCAAATTTAAATGGATGGAAATACATCAGTCCGCGTTTGAAATATTAAAAGAAGCTTTACTAAGGCAGCCAGTTTTACAATTTCCAAATTTCTCTTAACCTTTCATCTTGACGACAGACCCATTGCCTTCGGAGGAGTGTTGTCTCAGCCTTCAGAGGTTACTGACTCTATAGTAACATCCCGCCATATATATTGTATAATTTTTTTGTTAAAATAAAGCCCTATTGAATTGAATTGTATAGTAACATGCGCAAGCAAGAAACTGGACGCACAACAGAAATCTTACTGTGCAACAGATCTTGAACTGCTTTCAGTAGTTTTAATGGTACGAAAATTTTGAGTTCATTTTTAGGGTAGACATTTTACATTAATTGTCGACCATAAACCACTTCAATGGTTAATAACGCAGAAAGATCCGAAGCCGAGAGCAGCACGCTGAATAATGGAATTATCAGAACATACTTTCACTATTCAGGATAAAAAAGAGAAACAAATTCCACATGCCGACGCCTTATCACGAATCGAGGTTCCTGTAATCTTCATGATCAGCGACGACAGAGAATATGAGCTCGTCTGGGACAAATTATGGATTTCTCGTGAACAGCAAAAATGTGAAACCTTAAAGCCATTTTTCGAGGAAGCAGAAAAAAGAGACTAATTATTTTTTGGATTCAGAGAATGTTTTATTCAAAATTCATGTTCCACCTCCGGATCCAGTTTACACCATGTGCGCACCTCACTATTCGCAGTTATATTTTCAAACGCTGTCATGAAAACCCACTCGCTGGACATTTTTGGATCACGAAGACAATTGATGTCATTCGTAGATATTTTAATTGGCCGGGACTTTATAAACTTTATAAACAATTCTATAAAGAATTGTGTTCAATGCAAAAANGTCGCCACGGGGTTCCAAATGTCTTACTTTCAGATAGAGGTACTAATTATACGTCGTTATTGATGAAAGAGCTGTGTGCTCTACTAAATGTTAATCACATAAAAACAACAGCTTACTGTCCTCAGAGTAACGGACGTCTAGAAAGAGCGCATCAAACGTTTTCGTCGGTAATTTCACATTACATTTGGAACAAGGCGTGAGAGAATGGGAAGAGCTACTTCCCTTCGCTTTATTTGTATTTAGGAATACAAAACATCGCAACACAGGATTCAGTCCCGCTTACTTAGTTTATGTTAGAGAGCTAGCCATGCCATGGGATTCGTTACTACAACCAGTACGCGAGTCGTATTCAGAAAATCCAATGTATGCGGGAATACTAAGAACTCGTCTCGTCAAAGCACATGAACAGGCAGGAGAGTGGAACGCGCGAAACGTTGCAATAGAACATGATAAATATAACAAGGGTAGAACGCTATTGCCGACCAATCCGGGACAATAGATTTTACTACGTAACTTCGTCTCTTCGACTAGTCAGTCAAAATACTCTCATCGCGCTGGGTAGGTCCATATATAATAACAAGAGTTTGTACTCCAGTAACCTTCGAAATAGAAAATATCAAAGATGGAAAAAAAGTAGTTGCTCGCCATCGGAATTTAATCCCCCTCCCACGTGAGATAGAATCACAGTCTTCGAAGGTACTTACAGAGTACGTTCAACCCCACTCATCTGTTTGTGATGACGCGTGGCTTGGAGCACGCACTGACTTTCATTCTGACGCAGCAGAGACGATACCGGTAGTACGTCGACAATATAATTTAAGAAAATTACCAGGCAGACGTGTCGCAGAGACAGATACGACAAATAGTGTATCAGATAGGTTGTCGCATTACCTTCACCACAATTATAATTCACTATGAATAATACAGTGCAGCAAAGCCAGTACAGTGGACTGTGGACAAATCAGGTTCTCCATCTCTAAAGGATCGCCAGCTGTCCAGTGTCAGACGGAGCGACGCACATTCCACAAGAGCCTTCGACTGCCCACGTACTCCTGGGAAGGGAATATCTTGGACAGTGACGTCAGCAGCCGTAGAGTGCGCGATGGTCGCCGCCGTAGCTCTAAATGGTCAAGGTAACGACGTGTGGACACACGCTCAGTTGATAACAGCTCAGTCGCAAGTTCGCCTCACTCGCCAGCCAGCGGCGTCTGCATAACACTTCCCGTGCCTCCCGGTCAAAAGGAATGCAGACTCCTTCAAAAGGCAGTGCAGATGCGTGTAAACGTTCCTTGTGGAGTGACAGAAAGACATCTGTTCAAGTCATTGCCTCTTCGAAAAACACTAGCAACAAGAAACGTCGGTTGACTTATAAGTGGCGTAAAGTAACAAAGAAACAATGACTCAGTGCGCAACAAATAAGTGACAGTTATAATTATTAGACGTACTATCTTCGATAATCAGTGTTGTATACTCAGGGAAATAACAAAACAAAATTGCACAAATAAAATAGTGTATTATAATATTGGGGTATATGTAATTAATAATTTAAATACATATTTTTTTTCGTGTATGTGTGGGAATTGGAACAATAGTTATTAACAATTAGTGACTACTAGTAATAAAACACGCTTTAAATTAATCTGAAAACATTCATATTATATTTTATAGGTCCAGTTATGAACCAAGATACTCATTTATTGCTAAATATACAACTTATAAGTGAATCAGAAGAATTACTGTTCATTCCGCGAAATTAAATTAAATTTTTAGTGTCTCAATGGGTGATGCATATTGATATACATATTCCAGCATTAAAAAACGCAGTAACTCAAGTAGAAGAACAATATTTTATTTTAAAAAATCTCACAGAACATTTAAATAATAAAGTCAATATGTCAAGTCATTTCTTTAATATTACTGTGGAGTACTGTAAACAAATTTCAAATGGTATCATGCATTTAGAGAATTCATTTTTTAAGTTATATTCTAATATTAAGATTCGAAATAAGAGAGATTTGATCAATGAAGTAGGTGAAGGACTACATTTTTTATTCTGTTTGGCTACTGATAAGCAAGTTAAGTCTCTTGAAAACAAAACAAATAGGCTCCGAGAAGAGACAGAAAAATCAATTAATGCTCGCTATTCGTTTTTGTCAAATGTTTCGGATACATTAAAAAGGCATAATGATGTATTATCAAATTCATTAAAAGCAATCAACGCCCTAAGCGTAAGTGTAGGAAAAGGTCAAAATTTGTTAAAACGTCTCACTGATTTATATATAGTGAAATTGGTTTAGTTATCGGTCATTATCAAACATCTTATTAGTCATTAATGAGACATATTGATGTCCTAAGTACAATTATTGAAGAAACAGCAATAAAAATATGTTTTGCGGCTATCAGAAAACTAACGCCTGCCATTCTCCCTTCAAATATTATATCCCAAATATTAAGAAACGCGTCCAAAAATCTGCACAATGAAACGACGTTTGTTTCATAATACCCATCTGAGGTGTATGGCTATTCAAGCGTAACGCTCGCCAAGTTAAATGAAGGCGCAGCTCTACTAAGCGCCCTGTCAATCGTTTCCATGGAAACGTATCAACTGTATGACGTC
Source organism: Laupala kohalensis (assembly GCA_002313205.1). NCBI lineage: Eukaryota > Metazoa > Arthropoda > Insecta > Orthoptera > Trigonidiidae > Laupala > Laupala kohalensis. Next base: position 620,499 of record NNCF01127370.1, read on the forward strand.
AAAAAAATACCTATGACTCTACCGCAAAAAACGGTCTATGCAGCGTTACCCTTATGCCAGAAGCACCGTATCCGGCTGAGAGCATCCAGGCCACCAAATTTATACTACTTCCAGAGAACTTTTCCAAAAATTGTTTATTTAATAATGAATATCTTTGCCCACAAAATTTCCCAATCCTGAGGCAAGGTTTTTCAACCTGTAGTACTGCTGCGTTTCTCAATAATTCGGTTGCTGTACTCAAGAATTGTGATATGGATATTGTACCAATAACTTACCAAGTCTTTATCAAAGGCAATAAAATCATTACTTGGTATTATTCAGTCAGTGATCACACAGAAATTAACATAAAATGTAACACAAATTCAAGTAAATTGAATATTTCTCACATAGGAAATTTAACCTTACATCCGAGATATTCTGCTAGCACAAATATGTTCCTTCAGCCGCCCTTTATTGATGAAATGCATTCGAAGTTTGATATGGCAATTCCAAGTGTTGAGCCTCTAGAATTAAATTCCAATGTAATGCAGATAAAAATTAATTCTCTATTCATCTTCCTTTAATATCAGTAAATTGTTAGAAGCATTAAAAAAGGAGGACACACATGTTATACTAACTTTGAAACTTTCAGAAATAGAAAGTACGTTCCATTTTTTGTCTCCACTCAAAGACAGTATTAATAATTTGCACATTGCAGGAATTAGTGTGATAACAATTCTCCTAACAATATGTACTATTATAACCATTATATATTATTGTAAAAAGTGTAAAAAGAAAGTAAAAACGACTCAGATAGAGGTGACAGAGGGTAAAAATATAATAAATATCACTAACCAGGTTCTCGACATACGAGACAGTCCCCTCTTCCCTCCTTTGTAAAAAGTTCTTATATTTATTACTACTGTATGATATTGTAAATTGTAATCACATACTGTTTTTATCTCATATCTATAAAATAAGATATTTGTATTAGTTATAGTAAATGGGAAAAAGTAAACAAAGCAAACAAAAATTACCAGTAAAATAGCTAAATAAATTCCCACGGTCATAGAATATGTTTTCTTTGTTTTCGTTGTTGTTATGATTAGCACTTAAGACTTTAACTCTGTAAAAAGTTCATAACATGTGTTTTTTTTGTATGAGATATGCCAAAATAAATAAATAAATAAATAAATAGCGACATCAACATGTGCGGTACATTGGCCACGCTCACGACATGAAGTAATACAGTTTTTCTCAGGAGGACGGAGTGATGTCGTGAAGCGGGCTCAAACGTCCCGCGCATCAGAAGCGCTTACCTGGGCGAGACAGAACTACTGACGGTACGCGGGCGCACAATATAAATACGCGAGACACCAGTGCTCGTTCTCCTTGACTCTTGATATGTGACTCAATTCTGTCCTGTCGGTTTAGAATTGACTCAACGGTCTCTACCGAACTCCTACAAACCTTTCCTCGGTCAGAATTGACTCAACGATCTCTGCCGAATTCTCTACAGCACCCTTCTCGGTCAGACTAGACTTTACGGTCTCTGCTAAATTCTTCTACCCTCATTCCCTTCTCGGCCTGTCACCCAAGCCACAACTGCACAAGACTCGCCAAGCGCTCCGGGAGTAGTGTTGTCTCGTCGCAGAACGCTCCACGCCGCCGCTCTCTACACTCTGGGTGAGTTGAGTAAATAAAGCTATGTCTGTCAATACGGAGAATAAAGCTGTATTTACTCTTTTTTCTCCTTTTCTCTAGTTCTTTAAGATTAGGTTATCTTCCACTCTATTGTTAGCCAGCTACCCTTAAAGTCGGACGACAAAGGTTCTTCCCCTCTAACGTGGGAAGCCGCCGTCGCCCTTCCGACACTTAGCTGACACAGACCAAATATTTTTAACATTATGTTCGTTTAATAAAGAAATCATACGATAGTCTCACCACAACTATCAGTAAAAATGATAGCTATAGTATTGGGAAATATAAAGAAAGAAAAATATGCAATTATCACTTACCCTTTTGGTGATATTCGCTTTTATATAAAGCCGTGTATTTACAATAAAATTACGAAAATTCAAATTATTGTTATTTTTTAAGTTTCGTAGCTATGTTTAGTTGTACTGAGGTGGCGCAGCCTGGCAATTCTTTTGCGGAGTCAAATCGACCATGGCTTTCGCAACTATGAATAGTTGTTTACTTGAATAAAATGATTCATTACTACGACTATACGACACCATCCCGACTTTGTGTAGCCCGAAACTTGAAGTCTACACGACGAAAATTTACAAAGTGGTCTCGACTTCGAGCAGCCGTACACTGATGATATTTTAAATATCTGTTGATTAATGTTAGCGAATACCTAATTATTATTTTAAAAACTGTTATTTTCAAATGTAATATTCTAATAAGAATAAATTTCAAGTATATTCAAAACATAAAAAAACGTTTGGATACATAAAAACTATTTGTTTTGGTATTTAAAGAAATATTTTTCAAGATTTTAGAGATTATTATTTAATGTATTTACTATTCATAGTACCACTATTATGGTGCCAACTCTAAGACAGCGAAACACAAGAGAAGAAAAAACTAAATTATGCTGTCGTGCTGCAGTAGTTCAGTGGTAGCGCTCGTGCCTTCAGAATGAAAGAACCCTGGATCTTATATTGGCGCTGTTGAATACCTGAAGGGACGTTGTACGTACAAGAACGTTCGCTTTTCGCTTGAGATTAAATAAGTTATGACATGGAGTTGTAATATAACTGAATATCGTCAAGAAACTCGTACAGAGAAGAATGTCTCGATTTTACATGCTCACTGTTTGGCATCATCCTCTACTATAGGTTCTCTCTTCTTATCTTGTAGATTAGCTACTTAAACTGTGAGAGCTAATGCTGTTCGATGTGGTACCGAAGGACAATAATTCACGTCATAGCAGATGGATGTTATCTCTGCGAGTTCATATGTGGTCTGTCCGATTGTCAGCCAATACATTAGCTACCTCAACTCAGGTATTTTTTTCCGTGTGGGGGTCGATATAGACCACTTTGGTAATCACTGCTTTAGAGTATATAACTACGAAGTTTCACAATCATTTAATGAAAAATATATTAGTTACAATTTTTCCCGAACGATGCGCCTCGCAATCTCCGCTTGTTCGATACGCGGAATTTCCGAAATTTTGAAAACCTGTAAAGCAAAAAGGATAAGAGATAAAAAGTTAAAATTTGGCATGGTTTCCTATGTCTGTTTCCTAAGATTTAATTTTCTGCCACAAGAACATTCGCAAATCCTAACTGGAGGATAGTACTAGAGAGAAAGTTCAAGAATCTGCTCGCTTGCTTCCAAATTTGTTTAGAGGATAGAGCACTCACTATAGACTACAATTCGTGTGCTATGAAGGTTCTTTATGATGATTGGAATGTACCAGAGATTCCTCTTTTAACAGTGAATGTTCTTTTGAGTCTATTAAAATCTAAATTGATATGAAGGAGAAATATCTCGTTTATATATTATAATTCCATACTAATATATAAAAGCGAACGCTATGCGAAAGTTGTCTGTTTGCTACCTGATCGCATCTAAACCATTGAACCTATCGAGATGAAATTCGGCAAGGAGATAGTCTATGATCATCTTGGATATCTAAACTCACTGCATGCGTTCCAACAACGTTGAAATGACGGACAGACCCTAAGTTTTATAAAACAACAAGCAGTCTCATTTATTCATTATTTATTTATAATGTTTTCGATGGATTTATATATCGTAAAATGTACAAAAATGTAACTTGGGCCAAAAAATCTTAGGAAGAAGAAAAATACTTACGAAGAACACTGTAGTAATACTATCCAACTCCTTAGTGAAATATAAAAGATATGCCGTATAATCTTAAATTACAATAATAATAAAATATAAAAACAATACCCTAGTAGAATTGAAGAAAAAAAAATGCTCCTACTTATTTCAAATTACAGAAAACTAATTACAATTACAGAAACTAATTACAAATTTATAGAATTTTTTGTATTGCCATAAAATTAAAATAAAACAGAAAAGCCCATTGAAATATTACGTTAAGAATCCACACAGACAATAAATTGTCGTTACACAATCATTCCTTTGTTGTAAATCGTAGACTTCTGTCAAATGCGAATGGTTGTTTTCTCCTATATTTCACTATTCTGTAGCATTTAAGGTTTTTCTAGCTTCTGATTTTATGTTAAAACCTTATTGTAACATCAGGACCAGTGCAGTCTAACGATTTTTGAAATATTAACATTTTCAAGCATTTTGCTAGCCGGAAATTCCTAAGGAGATTAAGGGTCGGGCCAGTCGCCGCCAAATAAGGAAAAATACCCGCCACTAAGCCTTCCCGTTCATTGTGTAGAGGCTGAACAGTTTCCATCTACTTCTGAAAATTGAGTAGGAATGCCCTCAGAAGAATGTTGCAGAAGCGCGTGGCCAGTGTGAATGGAATATTTCCAGTGGATGCAAAAATAATGGTCAGCCCGAGAAGGACGCTGGCATATCGGTGAAGACGCAGTGTTCTCAGAAGCTGAGGGGTGACCAAGATGATGTAGAGTGCTCAGCGTGGTAGCGAGGGCGTGATCACGTGACCTCCGCTTCTGTATATATTGGGAGGATTGAAGATCCTCGAAGACTTTCAGACTTGAGACTCTGCGGAGTATATGGAAGTACCCAGGTTATTTGAGATGTGACCTGGTTAGTGTTGGTCGTCAGACCACTGAGAATTGCTGCGTTAATTCAATTACATTAGGCGCGAATGACGTAACTTGGAACAGTTAGTTACTTCGGGATAGCAACTTGTAAAATGTTGAGATTCGGATGATCTGGGTAGATTTCCGAATTAATTGATAACACCAGTATGTCTTTAATTGTGTGTAATCTGTGTGTAATTGTTGCTTTCAGATAGCAATAACTCTGTAATAACAAATTCAAACTTGTATTTATGATTTGAGAGTTCGTTCAAATTTGTAAATACGCAGATTTCAATTTAACTTGTATTAAAGGAATATTTTATTGTTATTACACGTGTGTTTGATTGCTTGGGGAAACCAAGCTGGTGGCAGCGAACTCTACCATAAAGGTTGTGGTTTATGGTTGAATCCCGCTTCNGGCTTGTGGTGTGCCGTAACACTTATCTTCAATGGAGTACATAAAACCTATACAAAGACGCCTTAGCATCGATTTCGTTCGCTGAAGGATGAACTGCGGATCTAGATTTCAGGAAACGATATAAGTCTCCCGAGAATCGTTGAAGAAATAAAACTCAGGCGAAGAGCAATTCAACACTATCTCAAGTTTGAGTTTGATCCAAATGGATAAAGCAGGGAGCTTTATACTTCCCAGAACTCAAAGAAAAATAATAATGTAATATATCTTCAAGTGGTCATAGGGTAATGAATTATTTACTTTTGTGGCTCATATTGCTTCGTCACTTTATGCTAACACTTACACTGCAAAATGTTACGACGTTTCATGTAAATTTTTTCTTCATTTGTTCAATTATATAATTAAATAAACAAATGCAATAATATTTTATAACAAGAAATTAAATTACAATAAATATTTTCGTTTATTTAGAGAAAATTATAAGAAATATTTCAGTAAATAATAGTAATAATAATATTTATTTAGCACTCATAAATTACATGACATTCTCCCTTAGGAGAGGTACATAGCAACTTATACTTGGAAGAGAGAGACATACCCCTACTGTACCTAAGCGCTAATATCCCCATAGTGAGAGAAAAAGAGAACGGGCAAAAATAAATAAATAAGAAAATATTAAAAAAAGAAAAGATATACAGGAAAAGGATATTTACATATTTTCTTTAGTAACTAATTATAAAAATAAAATATACCATATAATAATTAAATTAGCTTCAAGCATTCAAAAAGTTGTTATGCTTTTGTTTGAAACTGTTAGTTCTTTCAGTTCATTTGGTAATTTATTAAAATATGTGATAACTGTGAATATACTATTTTTTTAGCTACAGTCTTTTTATACAAAGGCAATGGTATTGACTTATTTCTATATTTACTTCTAGATGTAGAAAACTGTGTACTTAACGCTTGATAGTGGTGCATAACACATTTAGTTCTATACAATGGTTCAATATTTGGTACTTTATCAGATTTCACCAAATCAATAAATTTCTGCTGTAGAGCATACAAATACTTTATGGTGGTGGGATAAGCACTACCCCAAATTATTAGTCCAAAATTTAATATACTATAAACATATCCATTATATATGGTTTCAAGTACCTTAACCGGTAAACAGCTTAGTTTTTTACATATATACAAAAAACATCTACATTTACTTATTAAGTTATTTATATGCAATTCCCACTTTAAGTTGTAGTCCGATATGTATGTCGATATATATATATA
>NNCF01127370.1:636023-730344 GCA_002313205.1 Laupala kohalensis
AACTTACATGTAATTTTTTGCTTAAAATTACAAACATATTGACATTCTATTAGTATTATAACTCGCAGCTAACTTTTTATCTTATCTAGGAATTTTTGCTGAAATTTTTGAATCCGCCTTTGCCTTAGGGCCCTTGATCGGAATTGATCGGATGTCCACTTGCTTGCTTCCGGAGAGTAAATTATTTTTTTTCCCTCCACGTGGTCATACGCAGTTTGTACTGTTTTTTGACAATAAATTTATTTAAATTTATTCACAGAAACTTCAGGAAATCCCAATCCCATGAATTTTCGTTGTCTTTATTATGAAAAAAGTTACATGGATCATTATTATACGCCACTGACAGAATTATAAATATCTACCTTGCACATATAACTGGTGTATTATATCTTCGTGGATTACTCACAATGATTGCCAGCAACTTTGGCACTCTCAGACTGTTCCTACTAATTCCCACAAGACATGCAATGAATCCTGTAAAGATTAATTTAATTGGACTTAGCGAATAACAGCTGATAGCGAATGAACAGTGTTCCTTCATTGAACAGTCCTTGTTCTAACATTCCTTCAATGCAGAATTTCTTACCTTTCTAACGAGCCAATGCTACGCTACGGTATTTACCTGTAAATTAATTTACCTCATTGTGTCCAATTGGTCTTAGGTGTTGATACACTTATCTAGTGAAACAGTTCCTTTTTTATTTTCATTTGTTATTTTTTGAAACATTTGCCCAAACCTCTTGTCGTTTTGCGCAAAAAGAGAATGGATTTGAGATGTTTTCTTAAAGTGATGAGAAACATGATATAAATCTAACACACTTTCCCTTATGTTTTTTTACTAACTCTGTAAAGAAGGCAGTTTGTCATTTTGTTGACTGCTACTTTCTTAATCACAGCAACGTTTATGGAAATTTTTGGCCCCTTAACATCCTATTATATCCAGCTTTCTAAAAAAGAATCATTTTAAATATAGCTGTCGTTTGTAGAGACAACAGTAAAGAAAAATAAAATATACTCACACCCATTGCTACAAAAACTCTTGTTTTATAACTACCTCTGACAGTTGAATATTGAATTTTTGTTTTACTAGCACAGGGAAGAAGATCGATTTATTTCGTCATTTTTATCTTCGTTTGAAAGGACCTAATTCGTTTTAATTGTATAAATTATTTGAAAGAATTTGAAGTTTGTTTTGAATGTAGATTTTCGTAATCTCTGTACATACCAACTACGTCGTTGTAACTGACCAATTGACTGACTCATTCATCAACACATAGAATATGTAATAGTCATGGGTTGTTGCTCTTACGTGTCGGAATAAAGGTAAAAAGAAATTTTCAAAATGTGTGAAATGTTATGGAATTTGTATGTTCGAGTGGCGGTGGCCAGTTATCTTCTTGTTTGTTTCTCTTAGCACTATTTTATTATGCAGAAAATGGTATATGGAATATCTAAATACAGAAAAAAATTAATAATTAGAATAAATATTGTCTTGTATAAAATTTTTCATAATATTAAGGTAGGAAGGCAACACGCAGACATCGACGAAGGTTTGTAAGCGTGCATACCACCTGTCTTTTCTTGTGGTTACGATCAATAGCGAACGTACGAGAAGATAGGTCCTCGACTTTTGTGATAAAAACATATTAAGTGTGGTAACAACTCTATTTTTGCGTTCAGATTAAAGCATAGTAAGCATAGCGTGTGGAGCAGCAGCGTGTATACGCGTGGCGCAATCCAACCGTCTGGACCGTAGATATGACGAAAACAAAACTTTGTACATTGCATGGCGTGATGCGTAAATGTTAAGATACAATACAAGTTGGATATGTGAATATCTGGGACGCATATCGCAGTGAGTCCCTGTAAACACACATTAATCTGTCTTCTAGATATTATTCCAGGTATCGTTACCGTTATCATACAATTACAACATCGCTTGTTGGTATGGTATCAGCACATGTAAACACCGGATCAACCATATTGTGTACATATTGTCCATCGTACGGAGGAAAGGTGAGTAACAGCAATTGCAAGTAGGTTATTGTGCCCCGTGGAGAGGCTTTTGCAAGATATTTCGCAGTGCTGTTAGAATTGATTTCGAAAATAAATGCACAATAAACCTATGATAAAGAAAAATCAAGGTTCCCTGTAGATGTGAAACCAATGAGATCACATACCTTGTTTACGTCGGCGGGACTATCCCGCTTATTCTGTGTGTGATTACTCCGTGATCAGGGGATTCATCTTCAGATAACTAATAGGTGGTGCTCCTTCACCGGCAACCTAAGGAACTATATACGTGTAATCGGGATCATATTACTGGAGGTGTGTAATATTTTGTGGGTTTCTAGGAGGAGTTCATTTCTACCGGTAGACACGACACCCCAGGCCGCCAAATTGGACGGACCCGGGAAACAGGAAAGCGACAATTTTTACACTTTCGGCCATAACTCCGGAACAGTTTGGGATATTGGTTTGCGGTTTGGTGAACACGGAGTTAAATTGCGGGACGGATGCAGATATATCTTATTTCGGTAAAATACACGAATTTAGGAAAGTATACAGTTACAAATTGATTTTCTGCGCATAACATATAGAACTGAACATATAGAAGCTTCCGCAACAGTAAACAGACGGCATCAAATTAGGAAGGATACATCTCAGGATTTCGTCACGGTAACCCCCTTCAGTAGCCCGAAAGGGTGGGAATAGCGTTCATACACATAAACATCACGTTCAACAGCGATAGTGATTTCTGGACTATTTCTACCATTACAACTAATACACATTCGTATAGATGCACCGTCAACAAATCAGTACCATGGACACGCTTAGCGACCATACGTCCCCGCGAGATAGCAGCGGGTTCAGCGACTATTCCATGACGAAGGATGACGCGGACTAAATATCCACGCGCACGCGTCGCTCGCGAAAAGCGGAGGTGTAAGAAAATCGTGACGTGGGTGACTGGTATGCTGACATCCTCCAGATGTTAAAAAGGAAAAAGTTCAACCGAGTTTCAGGCAAGGCAAGAAGGCACATTCTAGATCAATTAACTTCCTATAGGAATGGACAAGTCGCTGTTAGAAGTGAAGTTGATCTTTTACGACAACAAGTGGGGGAGTTAGGGTTCGTGCCTGAGAAGGTTGCACTGTTACGTGACTCCGATCTACAGACTGCGTCCTCCACTATAATGGAGGATAATATAAAGGTACAGAAAATGGAAGATAACCATCAACGCAATTGATAAAAGATTCAATATGATCACCGAACGTATCGGCAGGGAGCATTCTGACTTGCAAAAGCGTGGGTAGAAAAAGCTACGGAAGGTAGAATTGAAGGATTTCCCGACGGGGTCTTAACACAGAGGGTGGAAACAGAGGGGGAAGATAAGCTGCTCCCTGCCATCTATGATGGGATGGATAAAATGCACCAAACCCTTCAGGACGATAGGGATTCATCCGAGACATACTTCAACAAATGGTGAAAGAGAAAATAGATACTAATACGCACGATCAGAGTGTAAACACACTCAACGGTGACAAGGCAACAGAGACATTTGCCAAGGTAGTGCGCAGGCACCACCGTAGGGATAAACGACTGCAGGGTTAGAACAAATACACTTGGGACAAGGGATACAACATGGTCGGTCAACGGCAGTCAGAGAGAAAGACTAATAGGTTGGTAAAGGTCGGAAGGGCGAGGATGATGTGGGGTCGATAGGGAGAAATCACTGAAAGAAAGGTTAATGACATCAACAACTGTTCAAATAGAGAGAGTACAGAGAACACGAGCAGGGCACATCTTACTCACAGTTGCCGACGACGACAGTTGTAACAAAATAAGGGATACTCTAGGGACTGAACAGAGTTTAACTGAAATTCCGTTGCGGAGAGTCAGATCTAGGGTGATTATATATAATGTAGACGAGATAGAGGACAAAGATTTCATAGAGGAAATAAGAAACAATATGTCTTTAACAACAGAGGTGCATGTCAAAGTTATGAGGAAAATTGGTCGAAAAGAAAGGAAATCTTAACATTGGGTCCTCGAGGTCGACCAGAGGGTTTATTGCAAAATGATGACGGATGGACGAGTTTGCATATTTTACATGTCAAACACCATATCAGAGTATATAGAGCTAACCAAATGTTTCAAATGTCTTCGTTACGACCACTTAGCAAAAAACTGTTTTGATACGCAAAACACATGTGGGTACTGTGAGGAACACGGTCACGATTACCACAAATGAACCCATAAAGAGAACACAGAAAAATGTGCATACTGCCTCAGGAAAGAAAGTGATGCATCTCATTCTCACAGAAGCATACATTGTAAGGAATATAAACACATATGGGTCTTACTGGTAGCAGCTCTCGAATATGGTCCTTAGGTTTATGCAAGAGAAATTGCAGAGGGGTTAAATCGGATTCACAGAACTGGTTGATTACGTCTCCGAAAACCGGGTCGATGCATGTTTTATACAAGAACCATACACACGTCATGGGAAACTTATGTTCCCAAACACGATAGAATTGTTTAACAAATATGTGGAGAGTCTGCACTAATAGTTACAAATAAACGAATACAAGTGTTGGAACATTGTGAATATTCATCCCGATATATAGAGGTGGTGACGCTAACCAAAAATAGAATAACAATGATTATCATTAAGTCTATGCAAGTATGCCAGTAGAACAAATACCATACTCAACAAAGTACAGAGAATAATTCAAAACCATAGAGGCATGGATATATATATAGTAAGATTTGATTATCCCAGTGATTATACAATAGGAATCAGCCTTGTTCTGGCATTGTAGATACGTAGAACGAGCGACGGAGGAGTAGGACCTCCTCACTGCACTAAACTTAAAAGTCCACCGTTGAGGAGTGCGGGCGTGGAAAATAACGCGCAGTTCACCGACAAACGAGACGCCCAAAATCAGAAGGGCGCAATAACCCACGCTGCAGCAAGCTAGGACCTGTCGGAAAAAGATTTTATGAGTGTAAAGAAATCGCAGGCAAGCGGGGATGTGGATAGAAGACCCATACGGTCATACTACTAGGGAAAGTAGTATGACCGTATACAAGACACACCGGCACAAAATAAACAAAATATGTCTTGTTTAAAAACCGTTTCAAAACAGTGGTTGAGTAACGTTCAAATATACACCCAAGCATTGGCGCTACGAGTAAAAAAAGACACAAAATCTCCAATCAGAACGGAGGCACGAGAGGGAGAATATTTATGTCATAGGAAGCAGCGATCTCGTGTTAATTCAAAATATGAGAAGATTGGAAGCAGAAGAAAACCCACTTAAGGAACTGAAAATATCCTTGGAGAGCACTTCTATATATTTTTAAACGAGACGGAGATGTTTCGTGAGCCGAGTATTATGAACTTTTTCGCGAACAGAACCGGATATTTCAAGAAGTAGAGNATGTTTCGTGAGCCGAGTATTATGAACTTTTTCGCGAACAGAACCGGATATTTCAAGAAGTAGAGTCTTGCAGATTATTCTGATTTCGACTAAGTTTTATTTTATTGTTGCCTGATGGTTTATAAATCAGATGTGATTTTGGAGCTTACAAGTTTATGAAATTAAGTCTTTAGTTTTCTTTATGTCACTTATTCTTGGCGGCAGATACTAAATCTGATAAAACGTTACGTATTTCGTACGGAGAATCTGTCGAATAGGTGGGTTTTTCCGAGACGCCGTCACCAGCAGTTGGAGTCGGACAATGGTGGTTCGGGTCTGCGCTACACCTGAGGGCACCCAGATCGCGTAGCTTGGTGACAAATTCACCACCGTTCGAGTCTTCGGGACGTGACGTCACCAACCAGGAATCGCCCTAACTACGGAGCCAGGTCGGCTTTCCGTGAGGTCAACGCGCCCTGCACTCACCAATGCAGTGCTTGATTTGTCATCTGGATGAAGTATTTTCATGACTGTTGGTTGCATCCAAAACTTATTCTTATGCGCTATTGTGAGAAGACAAGAGTGGTTTTTATTGTCAAAAGGGACCCAGAACTTTGAACTTTATGACTCGTGAAGAGGGGCCATTCATCAGGGAAGAATACCGCTTAATTCCGTCTTCCAAATTAATTGTAAATGTAATTGTGCTTTCAAGAAGCTAAAGTTGTCACTTCAGTTGCTTCTGTTGATTGAAAGAAAAATTATCTCAATGTTGTTTAAAAGGTTTTATTTGTTTAAATTGATATTGTTGTGGAGAAGCCTAACTCGGCGGTGAAATTAGTGGATTTTGTATTTATGTTTGCAGGAAGTTACCTGTGTTTTTGGGGGTAGTATGAGGGTCTTTTTACACTGTACGTGTTATTTGTGTTAAATAAAGTTAATGAGTTAATTTGTCCATTAAGTGTTTTCCTGTCTTTGGAACTCCAGTATGGTACCTTCCCTTGATTAAATAACACGAACCCAATTACGAGCGGACCCCTGAGAAAGAGCTAGTCGAGGCATAGAAAATGACATAAACTAATTAATGATTTTCGATTTAACTCAGGTTCATTTATAATATTAAAACTAAAATTTCGTTCTGCCACAAAATATATTGGAAGCGACCTTAACGGGAGATCGCTTTTTGGTTGATACGACAGTTAATCGAAGGGACGAGAAGGTTGTTGACATGATTCTGCAATGTGATTTAAGTATTGTAAATATAACAGGGCTGGCAATCCTTCACAGCGGAAATTGGCAAGTCTATCATTGATCTAACACTATGAGGGTACACGTCACTTACAACTGCCACAGGTTGGTATTTATGTAACGATATAACTAGTGATCACTCAACTATCCAATTCACTGTTGAGAAAATAGAAAGGGAGGAGACGATAACACAAACCACCTGTAACTATAGGAAACTGGATTGGACAATGAGTATGCGAGCAATTAGGAACCGGGGGATGAGTTGTATGCCATAGATAGTCGTGTCTCAGCATTGCAACAAGACATAATTAATACAGTAACACCTTATTGTGCGACGCGGCGAGATGGGTACGGGTCAGGTAAACCATTTTGGACTACGGAGAGTACCTTAGCAAAAATATGGTCTAGAAAAAACGTCACCAATACCAGAGAAAAGATGTGCCGCATCGCGGCAAGAATATATCGGACAGTTAAAAACTACCATCTACTCATAAGGTTGTGGAAACGCGAATACTGGTTGGAGTTCTTGGAAGAGATTGTGATGAAGAATGTATGGGGCATACCATACATTCTAGGCAGAGAACGGCTGAAAAATAAGACAATCTGGAAACGTATGAAAGAGGACGGATTATATACAACTGACTGGTTTACTACAGGAAGCAATATGATGGAGGGTGTATTGAGTTGTAAGGACAAACTACAGATGGTTCGGAGGGAATACAATATACAGGATTTACTTGATTCAGAAAAGATAACACTGTCTGAGGTGAATGACGTTATATAGTTATTGAAACTGGGAAAGAGTGCAGCTTTTGATAGTATAACACCGGACATGGTGCAAATGTTCCGTAAACGGTATGTAGATGAGATCACAGAATTGTTTAATCTTTGCAAACAAAGTGGATAATTCCCGCGTCCGTGAAAGATGGGAGAACATCGTCTGTTTAAAAAACCGGGAAATAGATATCAAAAATTATCTTCCTCTTAGCAACCTGTAACATTGCTGCCGGTTATCGGGAATTTATTGGACAAAATATTAGGGAGAGACATGCAGAAAACAATAGCCAGACAGTTTAGTAGCCAATTCGGATTTGTCAAAGGCAAAGGTATAGAGGACGCACTGCAACATCTCCAGCATGCCCTAGAAAGCGAACAGAGTAAAGATAAATTATTGATATTCGTTACAAGGGCGTATTCGATAACGTCAATTGGGAATGGTTCTGAAAGAGTTGAGGAAGAAAGGAATTAGAAATATATATACGAGCTTTGTGACGTTACTATCTACGGGATAGATATGTGTTCCTCGAGATTGATACAGAAAGGATATGCCGTGAGTTGTGGAAAGGGTGCCCGCGGGGCAGCCATCTCTGTCCGCAATTATGGAATGTACTAATAAATGTCGTGTTAAAACTCTTGGAACAGAATGGCATACCATATACTGCTTACACAGATGATCTTGTCTTGATAGTTGGCGGAAACAACAGGCGGGATATGATCCAAGAGGGCTGCAGTACTGAGCAAACTGATAAACTACAGCACAGATGTGGATTTAGAAATTTCCAGAGAAAACACAGTTTGGATGATAATCAGATTGTGAAAAACAAACACAAAACGAGATCCAATATTACGTATTGACAACTGGCGATTGAAAATAGAAGTAAAGAAAAGTATTTGGGCATAATAATGGACAACAAATTAATGTTTCTAAACTATCTAGATTATGTGCGTGAAAAAGTATTGCGCATGGTCTATGGTTTGCGCCAGATCGTGATGAATCCTACCAGTCTCCCAATCCCCCGGCTAAAACAGCTTTATAAAGGTGCGCTCGTCCCAATACTGACAAATGGTTATACTCTCTGGGGGACACATGCCAAGAAAAGACATATGGAACGAAAATTGACGAGTATACAAAGATTGAGCCTTATTTATTGGTATGGCGGATATTGAAGCGTCGCAACTAAGTCGTTACTCTTGCTTTTGGGGTTTCTCTCCATAGACCTCCAAATTTAAGAATATATTTTACGCCATGAATTACGTCGACATCTACCAGCGAGTAGAGATTGGACATCGTTTACCTTGATAGATATGAGTTGGTGGAAAAAGCTACGCCGAAAGCTTGGGACTGCTGGCAGATAAGATGGGGTCTGGCCAAAGAAGGCAGACCACTGTATTCATTTACACTGTCAATCTTCTTTCCGGTCAAGAATGAAAAATGGTTTCGGCCAAACAAGGTCATGATTGAAGCACTAACGGGGCGTGGGACCACAAATTTGTACTGATATAAACGAGGATTGCGATATGATTCTCCATGTTCATGTTGCTAGGGGGAGGAAACTATTTTCCGCATATTCTTTGACTGTCTCCATTACGACGAGGAACGAGCTCACTGGTACGCAGAATTAAAGCGGCACTGAATTTATGCGTGGAAAGATTTATCCCGGCAGACTTATGCGAAGAACGGATTTGAAACGACAACAACTTATATGGAGCGGGTATATATACTACGGCAGTGTTTCGCAAGGAAATAGTCGAGGTACCTACCTTTTCGTGGTTTGGGGGTGAGAACTAATCAGTGGGCTGAGCTCTGCTCGTCTATGGGTTAGGCTAAATGGTGCCGCCTAAGCTAAAACCAAGGGCAATAATGGAATGGACCCGTAGGCTCGTCTGGGGAGAGATACTACAACTTCGGGACCTGCAGTTCTGGAGGTAGACATTAGCAGAGACACTTATTCCGGGCGGTGTACACTGCCATGAACACGATGGGAAAACCCTATGACGAAGTGTGTCCGAAATTGAAGATATGAAAGAATATTTAGATAATACTACGGAACAGATGTAAGGGAATTCTAACGAGAAGTATCAGACATTATATAATGTACAAGAGTAAAGACAAACAGAAAATAGATGTATCAGATAAAAAAACTAGACATAAATCCAGTGACAAAGAAGCCAGAAGTTGCGAGAGTATTTTAAATGAGAAAACATATCACAGAGGCATGGAACCCCAGTATTTATTGTTCAATAACGGGACGGGGAACAAAAGAAAATGAAAAAAGAAAGATTACCACCTACATCATCTCAGTATGACCATCCGCCGCGCAGGTAGAGAAGTTCAAATGGGTGTAAGTTAAACTTAACCCGGGTGCAAATGTGCCGACTACTATTTTTCCATCTTTCCGAAAAATGACAGAATTATTTTTGCGCACACAATGAGCACATAATTAGCAAAAATTAAAGCGTAGTTTTTTTTCATAGTCTTGTTTTTTAATAAGTGGGGGTGATATGTAAATGTTCCGCTGGCATCCCCACTTTTGTCGTCGATTTTTTGTGTTTTCAAAAAATTCACAGAATATTTTTGCACATACAATGAGCACATAACTAGCGAAAATTATAGCATATACGTTTTTTCCGTAGTCTAATTTTTTAATAGGTGGGGGTGCTAGGTGAACGTACCCCAACTTTTGTAATCGATTTTTATTTTGTTTCTGAATGAGAACAAAATTATTCCTTAGCGGACGAAATTAGCACAAAATTATAGAATAAATTGTTTCATTTTATAACAAAGTGGGGGTGCCAACTTCACCCACGTTAGAGTATTCATTGTGAATGGCAACGGAAATAAAAAAACAAAAACACAAATTTCACTCATACGAAACGGAAATAATCAATGGGCAAGAAATAATATCTAGGAAGCGTGTAATTTTGCAGAGCATCTATATTATTAACCCCCATAAAGCATCTAGTTATTATCTAATTACATTGTGAAGCTAACACATTTGTTTATAGCACCATTTCGACTGAATACCGAGTTTATGGAAGGTGGTAGAGGTAAAAATGGTATAAAAACCTGGGAAACCACCGAATGAGGTAGCCTCATACATAGGTGAGACATATGTCTCTCGTACCAGTCCTGAACTATACGAAAAATTGATATTCAAGAGATTAAAACCTGTATTAGAAGAAATACAAATTATCCCAACACATCAATTTGAATTTAGAAATAAGCAAATTGATCACGTACACGATAACTATCGATATTTAAAAGATCGTTGAAGAAAAAGAAGTATGCTCAATACTTTCTCTGGATGTAACTCAGGATTTTGATAAGGTCTGGCATGAGTGTTGTTTACAAAAGATATTTGTTAACACCATCACAATATTTGCCATTATTAATATTACACTTAACTGAGCGCCACTTCTGAGTTAAGTAAGATGATCAGTATTCCTCCCTCATGAGAATAAGAGCTAGTGTACACCTTTAAATCGAGCATTAATATTAAGAGTTCTTATTTCTTGTAAATATGTATTGAACTAATATTTCATTTCCCTTCTAATAAAACCTAAAGTTCCATCATTCCAGTACATACATAGTGACAACATTTTTCGTTCTCTTTGATTCTCTTTGATATTGTTTCTTCCTAAAGGTCTTTAGGAATTCAATACATTTCCACAGGATAACCATTTCAAAAAACAACAACAAAGCAGTAATCTGGTTTTATAATTTATTTCTTCCCTTCATAATACATTCAGCACATGTCTTGGCCATAAAAATTTGTCTTCAATTAAATCTTGAATATTCTGCCAAATTCTAGCCACGAATATTTACATTACTTAAGGTTATGTGTGAATACAACTAACTCTAAAATTCAAACCTGTATCATAACTAATACATTTATTATTTCATCCAAGAACATTATATTTTTCAATTAATTTCCTAAATAGATTTCAGATTTCTAACTTCATTTTTCATTTTCTAGTTTGTTTTCTTTAAAAAATCTTCAAAATTTGCTCTTTTCTTACATTTTAATATTATTTTACGAACAAGTGTATGTTTTTTATGCATGCGATACGTCTTCCCATTATCAAAATTACTCATATTTAAAGATCTTTCAGATATATGAGTCATGGGTCATTTTAAATATCATTTTACGTTCTGAATCATTACCTTATACTGGTGGAGTTAAATTAACATCCCTTATGATGTAAGCAAAATTTTGTTTAGTCGATCGATATGTTTCAATCACCTGGACAGTCACTACAGTTTTAAACAAATATTACCAAAATCCAGTTCATTGTTAGTTGCTTTAGGTTTTACTCTAATATATGCATTATTCTCGTTAATTCTAAAAGTATCACAAACGACAGGTAATTTATTAAGCGTGACTCTTTTTAATGAAGAATTAAAACTATCTAACGTACGTAAATAAATTCTTCCTTAGAGTTAAAATAAAGTGAAAACACCACACTTAGTTGTTAACCAAGTTTGAGCAGATGCAGGTAAATATCCCATACCATATTGGAACGTCTTCGAAACACCGAAAAAAATTAATTACCGGAGAGTACAAGGGACGTCCAAATCTATAATTTTGTCCGGTGCAATTGTAATACCTCTACCTGTATGGAAATCTCCGATGATAAATTCTTTAGTTCCTGATTCCCAATATGGGGCATGTAGCTTCTATTAATAATAGGGAAGACGTCTGAAGTAATATTAATTTCGTTAGATACAAGAAACACGTATATTTTGAAACATCCTTATAAACTTTGACGCCTTTACCATTAATGCAAAATTTTATACCCTCCAATAAACGTGTTGAAGTATCAATTTCTTTCTCATAATTTATAAAAATAAAATCTTCAAATACTATAAATTTGAGGAAAGAATAATTTAAACAATATTAAAACAACGTGCCTTTAAATGGACAAAACATAAAATCTAAATTGTTCATCCCTATAATTAATTCAATAGCACTACTCTTACCTACTGCTGGTGAACCAAACAAATAAAACTGTCTCATTTTTTTCAAAAATATTTTAAAAATTCCAAAACCATATTGTAACGTCAGAGCCAAGACATTCTATCGATTTGTGTAATATGAATATTTCTTCGCTTTTCACAAGCCGGACACTGTTAAGAAGGTTACAGAAAGTAGCCGGTCGGCGCTAAGACGGAAGGGCGACGAACTTGGGACCCATCTTAAGCCTCTTCAGTTATTGAGGTATTGTTTGAACGTACACCTTTCACTTTCTAAGGAAGGTACTATTGTTCTCAGAGAATGCGGCCTGCGACGTTGACCCATGCGAGGTCCATTGGAATTCAGGTATACCTCAGGAAAAAAAGAATTTTAAGACGTGGTGAATGAAGTACGTCGCCGGATGTAGAACAATGGGATACTCTGAAAAAGGTGCTTGCGGGCGCCTAGTTGAAGCCGATGGCGGTTCGTCTTCGCGGCGCAGACTGAGTTTCTAGGAGCCGAAGGGGTGAACAAGAAGAGTACTTGCACGGTGTGGTAGCGAAGACGTGGTTATTTGCTGATCACGTGACTTCCTCTTCTGTATATATTGGGAGGACTGAAGATCCTCGAGGACTTTTTACGTGTAAGTAGAGTCCGCCGGTTAAGGGAGATGTGACCGGGCTAGACTACGTCGCGTAGACCAGAAGTTTGTTAAGCTGCTGCGGTAGTCTCGATAAAGTCATTACTAGTTGCGAGTGTCGTAACTTGTAACAGTTAGTTGTTGGGGAAAACAACTTGTAATTTTGGAGATTCATATAACCTAGAGAGTTTTTACTACTTAGTTGTCTTCAACTAAATATATCTACGTGTAATTAATGCTTTCCGATTTACATTATAGATTTTTATATGTATTAATAACTTTGGGTGTTTGTCTCCGTTTGTAAATACAGATTTCTGTTTAATTTGTATTAAATCATTATTTATTGTTATTACACGTGTGTTTGATTGCTCGGGAAACCGAGCTGGTTGCAGCGAACTATCTACCATAAGGGTGGTGGTATATATGTGGATCCCGCTTCTACCAAAAATTACTCATATCGCATCAGGGCTTCTGGTGTGATGTTACAAATGTATAAATTTCATAAAACCAACCACTGTATAGGATACGGTGTATTAATTTAAAACATTTAGAACTAGAACATTTCAATTCATCACATAAACTTCGCAAAAATTTATAACAAAATAATATAATCCATTACAAAAGGATCACAAAAAGATAAATGTTTCAGTATATTTTTTGCCCAATAGAAAGCTCGATAATTAAAACTATAAAAATCAATTTTAATATTCTTGGATAAAAAATTAAAATCCTATTTAGTAATGCATGTAACCCAATTCTTCACATTTTTACATGTGTGCAAATGAAACTTTCTCACGAATTTCTCAATTCTTCTACAAAATACCATCCTTAAAAAATCAGTAACAATGAGCTACATGAAAACTATAACACTACGCAAATAGAGTTAAAGAATGAGCCAAAATATTGTTAATCAAAATAAATGAAAATAAATACGTGCATGTAAATTTAACAAATAAGAAAATGAACTAAATACATAAAAGGTAAACTAATCCAACTTTCAGATACAGCGAAATAATTGGGCATGACGGTTGTCATGTTGCGCATGGAGAGCTTATATTAAGAAAGAGAAAAAGGAATTGGATGTGAAATAAAAAACAAATGCATTGGGTTATTTGTAGGGAATCCCCCTTGTCAGTGTATAAGAAATTGCTTGTTTAAAAAGCAAATTTATAATTTTGTATGAGTCATAAATTATCAAAATAAAAACATGAGGAACATAGTTGATTCTATATAAGGAATACCAATCTTCACAAAGGTCTTATAGTGGAAATTGTTACCCATGTAATTGAGAAGTTTACTATTAAGCATGAAAAACGGCACATGAACACTTAAACATCGAGGTCATCCAACTACTACACAAGCGATATAGTTAGAAGGTTAAAATGGACGAAACCATTTGAACTTGTTAAATAAAAATGATAAATAGACCCCAATGAAGAGAAATAATAATATGACAAAGTGTTAAGTGCCTAAGAGTACTGAAAACAAAAGTTGTAAATCTGACAAGTGTTTATAACACAAGTTAAACTGGTGACACTAATTTTTATGTTTCTGTAACATATAAGTTTGAACTAAATTAGCCTATTAGTCGCAGGTTATATGTTTAATTTTAATAAATGAAAAGCACGAAATTTGACATGCGCACAAACATGACAAATGTCATACAGTTTAATACCGATAATAAATAAGTCCGTTCACCAAAACTCGTTATTGGTACAATATATTGAATGAATATGTCCAAGAGTATAATTTTAACGGACTTTATTTCAAATAGATAAATATTGGGTGATCAGTGCATAAGCATGACTACAATGTGAAAAAAATAAATCGTTGTACTCACAATATAATAATATTTTGTGCACATAGGAACACTAAATTCAAAATTGGATCGAGTGAAGAACTAACGAGTGGGTGACCAATAATAATAAAATCAAATATCTGATGAAGTGGTTCCAGGACACACACAAGAAAAAAAGAATTGAAAGATGTGGGGAAAATATTTGTGGAGTGCAGAAGTCGACGCTCTCATGTGGGAGACGTCAAAGGAGCTGCTGTATGGGACGAGACGTGAAAGTACATACGTTCAAGTCAATGACGGACAAAAACCATGAGAATCATAACGAAAAGATTTGGTGGCGAAGGAATGTGAATCTTTGTGACTAAAAGAAAGAAAATGCTTCTCAAAATGACGCATGAGAAAATATTCTGAATGACTGGTCAAAAACTAGCTAAGGATTGAGTGAGCGGGAAAGGTATTCCTCGGGGTGAAATGGGAAGTTACACTTGAGAGATGATGAGGGGGACAAACTATTGAAAAGAGGAGCGAAATTATTATTATTATTATTATTATTATTATTATTATTATTATTATTATTACGTAAGCGCAGCTAGTGCTCCGCCAGACTGCGCTGCGAGAGGACATGCTCACGAGCTCCGATTTGGCCAGGTATCGTAAATAATTTTTGATTTTCACAATCGTACATTCTATTAATGATAGTTTGATTTTTGTTGTTTGAATGGTAAAATATCTAACTTTGATTTTAAATATTGAATTTAGTTCTAGTTTTATAGTTTTTAAGAAAATTAAAAAAAATTAAAATGAGCTGATGGAGCAGGTTGTAACAAAAAACGGGGGTAAGTTGTAACATGTTACTACTTGCCCCTTGTGCATATATCTGTAGTAAGTATAACGGTAACGTATTGATATGCCGGTATAGTAATACGTACCTTTATTAGGTTTTGTAATAGTTCAACCAGGCCAAATTTTATTGTTTTGAGTTTTTAGAATGAGAAATTGTAAGAGATAAACTCAAAGAGACCTTAAAAGTCAGGATGTGTATAAGTTGGCGGCTATTGAAGTTTTGAAAAATGGTGCTAGCATACGAAAAGCAGCCGAAAGTATTCAGTTATGTCATGTTTCACTCTCTCTCAATGATGAGACAATCTCAGTTCGCTACATACAACTTACACTAATCCTCACACCTGCACAAGAAGTTAAAATGGCGACGTATTTGCTGCAATGTGCAAACATGTACTAAGTTTCAAACTAAATAGATAAGAAAAAGCGTTACTATAATTATCACGTTTAAAAGTCTTTAATAACCAGAAGAATTGATTGCTATACTCTAATTTAAGTTTAATGATTATGATTAAGTAAAGAAGTGTTTCGTTAATTATTTTTAGTCTGGAAAAAGTGCAAATTTATTTACTTTTTAATAAAGCTTTTACCACTTTAAGAAGTGTTGTTACTAGTTTGAGTTAACGTAAAGATTAATTTAAGAAATGTGTGCCATTTTTTAAATTCTAAATGGATAATAAAAGGTGTTACTCCAATTATGTTGTTTTAAAGCCTTTAATTACCAGAACTGATTGTTATCTTTCTATTTTAAGTTTGATGATTATGATTAAGTTAATTATTTTTATAGAAATCTCTTAGATTGCGATTTCTATGTTTGTGAACCAGAATTGGAAAATACTACCCAAAACAAAAACTTCCTAAGTGAGTCGCCTCATATGAGGTGTTTAGTCTCTACGAGACCACCTTAGAGGTCTTTGGGTTTTGCAAGTTGAATGAGTATGGAAGACAGACCCAAGAGGTGAATGGGATGGCGCAGTCGGTAAGTGTATGAGAGCGCTGCGTTCAAGGTCCGGAGTTCGAATCCCGGTCCCGACTCCCATTTTTATTCAACATTATTAATCATTATTTTTAGGTGGAAAAATTGTCAATATATTATTTTATTAAAGCTTTTACCTCTTTAAGAAGTGTTATAATACTAATTTGAATTAAAATAAATATTTAATATATTGCACCTTGAGTTTTTTATTACAAAAATCAAAATTTGTTGATTATTTATAATGGTCACCTCTTGTTCTTTTCGATCCCGACACTATTAGATCTAGGGTATCTTTCATTTTCAACATCCTTCTCATTTTTGTCCTACCCCTCATTTTTTGTCCCCCCTTATTCTTTGTCCCCCTTCATTTTTTGTCCCCCCCTCCATTTGATGTTTTGATGTATGTTGGGAGATATGTTTTGGTGTGTTGTAGATCAGGAGGGTTTTTAGTGGGTAGGGTTGAATCATTCGGCGAGTCCCACACGTGGGGAGAGTCATGTTGGCTCTCCCTAGTGCGTAACTGCATTTTCCCTACCTGTACAAGTTTTTCGGGCGCCAACGACCTTTGATGTCGACAACAGCCGTAAAGTCCCACAAAAATTGATTATTTATGATTAATGTTTATCAGAAGAATCACTGTCAATTTAAATCACAATGATGATAATTACACTTTAATACAACTGATATGGTATTAATTAATCTAAATATGTGTTGTAAAAATAATTAACAAATGAACCCCATTTTTGCTAGCAAATATACTACCAAAATATTTATTGTTTTACTTGCTCCGAGCCTGTCATAAGTAACCCCAAACATGGGGTAAGTTGTAAAAATTATTTTAAGTGTCAAGAAAAAACATGGGTAATGATTTTTAATTATATACTACTCGGATTCAGTTACGAGATATATAAATTGGTAATATAATTATGTACTACTTGGATTCAGTTACCAGATTCTGAAAATTGTTACAACCAGCCCCCCACTCCCCTACTTGATAACCATAAATAATAGGATGGATTGTTTTATTGTAAGTTTATGGCGTATTATACACAATTTATCGACATTCTCATGCACAATTTGGGATTGCTTGATCCTGTATAGCACACAAGAACCATTGAGTCTCTGAAGTCGGCCGTGTTTTAGTCGTAAAGTTTATTCTTTGTCAACATTGGTATCCTATTGAGAATTTGCGATTTGTCCGTACAAGGGTTTAGGAAGTCATTTTGCACCACGGGATTAGATGTCATTTATAGGTAATTCAAAATTTTCCAATACATTTAGGGGTATGTAATATTTTACCGAATCGAATGAGTAACTGATGAATAGGGTAGTTACTATTCTTGAAATAATTTATTATTTTTG
The DNA here is from genome assembly GCA_002313205.1 of Laupala kohalensis. Taxonomy (NCBI): domain Eukaryota; kingdom Metazoa; phylum Arthropoda; class Insecta; order Orthoptera; family Trigonidiidae; genus Laupala; species Laupala kohalensis. The sequence continues at coordinate 654,046 of NNCF01127370.1, forward strand.
TAACCTGCAAATGACAAGGAATTCCTACGTCTATCAATCCCGTTCCCCCTTCTGACATAATAATAGCCATATGACGAAATTTAGAAGACACATCATTTGGCAGGGAGTCTTCTAAATTTTGTCATAAGGTTGTAATTATTATTATTTTTATTATTTTTCTCTCTAATTCACAGCAACATTTGCTGGATTTCTTTGAGCGGACGGTCCCAAAAGACAAGTCAACTAAAACACTATTGTAACAAAAGAAATGCTCTGGTCAGGCTACAGGTACTAAGGATGACGGATTTTTGCACCTTGATGTACAGGAATGGTGATAGACCTATCTTCTCCAGGCTGCTTTTGAGCTTCTTAGGGATTAGTCCAGTTGCCGAGATGACAATCGGTACTATATATACTTCTCTTTGTCGCCACATTGTTTTTATTTCCTCCGCAAGAGCTACATATTTCTTGATTTTGTCGTTCCAGGTTGTCTGCAGGTTGTGGGAGCTCGGGATGGCCACGTCTAGAAGATATGTGGTAGATGAGGAGCGGTCAATCAGAATAATATCCGGCCTGTTGCAGGGTATTGGCTTGTCAGTTATTACGCTTCTGTTCCAATATAGTTGATGAGTGGCGATTTCAATAACCGCAGCAGGCTCGTATCTATAGTAGGGTGTTTGGTCCTCATGCAGTTGGTACCTTTGGTCGATGGCTTGATGCACAATTTTGGCTACTAGATCATGACGGTTGAGGTGGCTCGGTGGCGACAGCATTTTACATGGCGCCAGCATCCTACATTATTATTATTATTATTATTATTATTATTATTATTATTATTATTATTATTATTATTATTATTATTATTATTATTATTATGGCGTTACTTTCTTTTAGGTATGCACAGGGTATATTGGTCAGATACAGGAATGATATTGAAAGCAGCTGTCCCTATCTTTAGTCTTTGTAAGCAATTTCTATCTATGTTATATGTATTAAGAATAATGGATTTCTGCACGAAAATTACGCATGGTATTTTAACTGTAATTTTGTATAAGCTGCTCTGAAGTAGATTATGTACGATTTCTGTATTATTAAGAACTTGTGTGCGAGTTATCCACTGCTGTTGAATTTGGAATGCTAGGTTGCAGTATTTCCTGATTTTCTCTGCATAGGTCTTTTGAATGTTGACTTCATTGGAGATGGCAACATCATGATGATTATTTTATTTCTTTTGTTTATGAGAGTTACGTCAGGTCTATTCTGCTCTGTTGCATTGGCAATTAGTATGGTTCTGTTGTAGTGTCGTTTGCAGTTGCCATTCTCCAACACAGGTTCGGGGGAATAGCGATAGAAGGGCTGAGGATCAGTATTCAAGAGATTGGATTGTGAAGCTAGAGTTGTTGTTAGTATTATTATTAATATTATTATTATTATCACATTAATGTCAATTTGGATATGTAAATTAATGTAATGCGGTTATGAATTATAGTCAATCATTTTAACAAACTTCACTGTATTGTTTACTCTAAATTGCCAACGTTTCGGCGCTCATCAGCATCATCATCAGGGTAGCTATAAATTAACGTATAAGTTCGAGTTACATTAGTACATGAATAATTAGTGGAAATTAGTCATAATATTTCATTCACAATTTTTTCAATTTCATTACACTACAAGGAGAGTTCATTTATTATTACATACCTGAATTATCACTTTCATTCAAATTTCAAGCTTAAGTTACATGAAAATTTGCAATATACTTGAAGTCAACTTCTGTAAAAACATATCAGTGACAGATCGTTCACCTTTTCCAAACAACCTCCTCGACTGTAGAATTACAAACTCATTGTGAGGTCGACAAGCTCATTGCAACTACTGATGAGAAACCATTCGTGCCAACCTTGTTTAATTACACTACCAACTTACAATATAATTTTTAACTGAGTTTAAGTATATTTTGAAGGGAAAGAGTTGTCTCATTCTATTTTACTTTAAATTTATGACATAAAAGACATTATCATAGTCTTTTGTGAATATGTTCGTCTCTATCCGTGAATTGACATTTTTAGATGTTTTTATATGAGCCGACTCAGATACTAATCTTTTAATGTGTTGTATTTATGATCTATTACACTTATTTTTTTAACATCCATTTCATGACCTTTAATTTTGCAGCGCTTAACCATACCACAATTCAGATCTTTCATGTTAACAATTTTTCTCATATGCTTTTTTATTCTAGTGTCCAACATTATTTTTGTTTGACCCACATATTTATAATTACAATTTTTACATTCAGTTTACGCAATAAGTACAATAAGAATTTACCACGATTTGATGAATTTAAAGGACTTGCATAATCAAGCACGTGGCAAAATTATAAGTAGTAATAAACTGTTAATAATTTATTTGAACATCCATACTAATATATAAATCCATAATGCGAAAGCGTGTCTGTCTGTTTGTTACTTAAACACGATCTAACCACTGAACCGATCGTGATAAAATTTGGCAAGGATATAAATAAGATGCCCAAGATGAAAATAGGATAATTTTTATTTTAAAAATGCGTGAAAAGAAAGATTTAAATTTGATTTTGACCATAAATGGGGGCAAAAGTGGTATATTTGCTTACGCCGCCAAAACGGTTAGGTTTGATAACTATGAATGAAAATATTGTTTGCCTCAAAGAGTTCTACAAAAAAGTCCGCTACAGCATGACTGTCTATGAAGATTCACATAATTATTGAAAAAAATTATTTAAAAAAATAATAGTTAAAATACGTACATTAAAGGGAAAAATTATTCATCATCAAATTTAATGAACTATTTGCTTTGTGCATTTAACAACGATAAAAACCGCCTTTAAATCGTAAAATTTCGACGAATAGTTTAGATTTTGCAAGTGTTGTATTGAAATGGTGCAGTTGCGTCATGCATCGGAAGCGAAAATTATCGGCGCAGCTCCCACGAGATGGTGTAGTGTATGCAGTCAACTTTTGTACTAATTTTGTATTATTATGAATTTGAAATATTAGAAAACTGAAAATATTTTCAAAAAGCAGCAAGTAAAAGTATGTTGATCTTATAACATAGTTTTTATTTTATACTGAGTAAAAGAAGATTAGTCTAAGAAAACTCCCGAGCAACGCCGGGTAATCATCTAGTTCATTATAATTGCGATCAATTTACAAATAGTTAATTAGTTAATTCCAAGTAAATTTGTGTTTAATTTTGTGACGGTGAATAGACTGCAGCTATTGCACAACATCGTGCCACAAACAGTTCTGTGAACTTTAAGTAATTTCTTTAAGAATCAGATTAATCTCTGATTTAATAACAAGCAGCATTACGGAGCTGTGGTGATTCGTAAGAATTTACGTGATAAAAGGATCAATGTACTCCAGTAGGTTTGAAATATTTCCTTTCTAACATCTGTACTCTTTCAAAGTGAGAATGTTTTGGTGGTGTGGGGAGGGGTGACAAAAGGTCACTAGATCTCCAATAATCAGTTAATGTGGTGCTAGGGGAGGGATGCGTGAAAACGAAGCGTTTTAAGGATAAGCAAGGCGCCAGTTACAGAAAAGAATCCTTCATGAATGTCGTGAGGAAGGGGAGGATTTGGTTGGGGCACTATCTAATTGACCCCCATTAGACTTTGTCGATAGGTTGGTCCTTGTCCGAGGAGCTGATCCCTAATTTGGTTGGTTTCTTGGGATGAGAGGGAATAATTTTAGGGATAGTCCAGTGGCGAACAAGCAGTTTATTATAACGATCACACAACTTACATAGGTTCTCCTGAGCGTCGCCCACAAGCTCCTGCTCGCACTGCGCTTCGCGCTAGCGACACGGTACGGGACTCCATCGTGACGGAGTACGGATCCACAACCATGGATTCTGCGACAACAGACGGGCGCGTCGGCATCCAGTGGAGAGGAGAGTTAGTCGGGACCGCGTGGTCAGGCCGAACTAACCGGGGCTAGAACTCAGGATGAGACACAGTCTCGTTGGACTGAATGGGTTGTCCTCGGGACCGTGAGGTCTAAACCAATTACAAAGGGTTGGAAGACCTTTAGATCTAATCCAAGTACAAGGGGCTGGGTTCGTACTCAGGACCGCGAGGTCTAAGCCAAGTACGGAGGATTGGAAGAATGGACGCACGCATCTGTTGCGCGAGTGGCAGCCGTTCCGCCTCGAACGCTACGAGCGGCGGTTTATATAGCCATATTACGCCGAGTCGTCAGTTTGAATGTGGCACCTCACTGCTTGGCAACGCGGGTGGTGCTACCTGCATCCACGCGACAATACTCCCTGTCCCAAGGAAGGAGTTCGCGTCTATCTGTCCCACTCCTGACACATTTTGTGCTTACGTTAGTAAACTCAGTAAGAATTAATGGCTGTTGTGGTTCTGTCTCCGGGGGAAGAGGAAGTAAATTTCTGTGGTGCGCTATCAATTTTTCCCGTTCTGTATATTTTCTAATTTAAAGTTACCGGAGTTTTAATTTTTATTACTTGGAGTTTTAATTTTTATTACCTATCCACTTGACCGCTAATTTCTTAGTTTGATTGGCTGCGAGTACTCTGTTTCTAATTAATACTAACTGTCCTACATTTATTGATATTAGATGTCTACCTTTATTATACTTCTCGTGTTCTAATGTAATATTTTTAAAGTTTCTCTCTGTGGCCTGTGTGTGTGCGAATTGGAGCAGCTTTTGTATTATTGAAGTGTACGGAGGGCTTTCCGAGTATTCTCTAATGGGGAGTAGTATATCGTCCCACGGCATCTCTAGTTCTCGCCGTACACTAAAAATGCTGGTGTAAATGTGGTTACTCTGTATTGTGTTGCGGAACACAAATAAAGCAAAGGGTAGTATTTCATCCCATTTCTTTATGTCTTTTTCTGTGTCATGGGATATTACAGATGTGAAAGATTGGTGTGCTCTTTCGAGTCTGCCGCTTGCTTGTGGACTGTGTGGTTCTGTTGTGATGTGAGTTATGTTTAGAAACTTACATACTTCCTTTATTAGTTTGATGTAAAGTTTGTTCCGCGGTCTGTTAATTAGGTTTGCGGAACTCCGTGACGGAAAATAATATTCTCTACAAAAGCCTTCGCTACTGTTTGTGCTGTTTGATCTGGTAACGGTATTGCTTCCGGATAACGAGAAAAATGGCATTGTGCTGTTAATATATAATTATTATCTCTACATGTCGTAGGTAGGGGGTCCAACTATGTCCAGCGCTATTTTTTCAAATGGGTGTGATGTTTCCTCAACTTCTTGCAGTGGTACTTTTGTAGCTAATACTTTTTTTTCATTTTGCATTTGGCCACATAATTTTGTGTCCGTGTACAAGCCTGGCCAATTAAAATGTCTTTGTACTAAATGTATTGTTTTGGTTGTCCCCATATGTCCGGCTAGTGGGATCTCGTGACGCCTTTTCAGAATATAATCACGCATTGTGACCGGTGCACAAATAGTGAAAACTGGGTCTGGTGGAGGGACATGTATTTTGTATAATACATTCTCTGCATCTAAGAAATATTGTTAACTCTGTTCTGTACTAACTCAAAGGATTCACATTTTTTCTGTTCGTGAGCTATTCTGTTTTTGTCCCACACTGGCTCGTAGTCTGTGACGTTTCCTATTACTTAAATCGTCGGCACTTCCACGCGAGAAAGCGCAACTACGTGCGGAATTTGCTTCCCCGTTTTGTGCTTTATTGTGAAGGTATATTTGGACAATTCCATGATCCAACGAGCGAGTCTAGGTTTCGGATCAGCTTGTGTTAATAACCACTGTAGTGGCTTATGATCCACAACTAGCGTACAATGTTTACCTAGCAAATAAACTCTAAATTTCCTTATCATTGTAATTACTGCCAAACATTCTAAATCTAGTGCACAGTATGCTTTTTGTTGTTGCACATGCTATTCTGTGTTCTCCTTCTTCTGATATCTGCGACAATATACCGCCTAGCCCTCTTGGGGACGCGTCAGTAGTTAGTACGAATGGTTGTTCAAAATTTGGAAACCGTAATATTGGGGAGTTTGCTAGCAGATAGCTCATTGCAATGAATCTGGAGTATTTAAACACATGAAGAATCTTCTCAGTCTCTTGACTGAACTTTTCATTTAGAAAATTCTGAAAATTTTGAGAGATATTTGTACAGCCATGCTCTGAAGAACATCGTTACACTGTGCGATGCTTAATTAACGTAATGCGTCGTTTAGTTAACTAAATGATAAATTAATTATTTGAAACAATGAACCGTTTTCACGTGTTATTGAACTTACAAATAAGACATTAGAAGATTACAATACATGTTAATGTAATTGGACATTCGTGAATGTTTATAATTTTTTAAATATCTAACAAATATTTCATTACATTACCCTACTTATTTCGTTTGTTACGTTTTAGTAATTTGATTTAAATTTCAATGAAATTTTCATTCTACACTCCAGTTTTTTCATGTTTGATTCTCATGTCATATTGGAGTTTAATTCTTTTCTCTTTTCGATTAATCAAAGTTGATTCACTGGATAGAAAATGATAATGATTAAGTTAAATACGTACTATGACATTACTTTAAATTAAGAAGACTCTAGGGCGATGATGGAAGTGAAAAACAAAATTGATTCAGAGTAGTATATGTTTAGAAGCTTTAAAACCCTGTTGTTATGATAATTACTTTTAAATTAACCAATTAAAGCAAACCGAGTTCATTCGCTTACCTTCGTAATGGTTTTAGCTCTGATTTAACGAGATGGAAATAGGATTATTCGTACAAAGATGCAAAGCTGCCACTACGAGCGCTCTGCTAAAATGTCTGGGGCAACAAAAATTCAGTATGGTACAATGCAGTGATAGATAATTTTTAAATACTTAGTTATAAATAATTAATTAATAAGTATGGGTGAACATAGTTTCAACTTTGTTTCTTCGTTTTCACGTGATAATGTGGAGCAATCTCTTTTTTTGTATTTTGTGTTCTTCCATCTCGCGGACACTGTGTGTTCTACAGTTGCCAAGTCTGGTTTAAGTTGTACACGTTAATATGTGACCATACAGAACCACCATCTGGTGGCAGCTTCAAAGAGTTATTTTCCTGCCTCTGTCGTTACTTTTTAACTCAAAATTAGTTCGAATTCTTGGCAACATTGTTCTCTTACTTACTGTTAAAATATTATAAGTTATTTGGTTATTTATGTTACCTTATGTATATGCATATGTATTTAAACTATTTTGAACATGAAGAGAAAATCTAACATAATGAAAAGATCGAACAACAGTGTTGTCAATGTAATGAGTCTTGACAAATTTATTATGATGACGTAAAAACTAGTTAATTATAATAACAAATTCATCTAACTCATTAAACACACTGAATTTAGAAAAAACAACAGAAATTACATTCTAACATTTCGACCTCTCTCGCTTATTATTTACTCGTTTGACTTTGAGAATAATTATATTTTACCTGGTGATGATCTACGACTGACGTGGAAACATCATGATGTTATTATTATTGTTTTAATTTAATGACTGTTTACTGAATTGGGCCGAATTATTTAGTATGATTAGTAATGGACACTAATTTGCTAAGAAAAATATTATTACGTTTTATTATTGTAATTGTATATTGCTAAATAGGGAGTATTTTAAGATATTCTGTTTCTTTTTATTGTTTATCTTCTGAATATGACATATATTTTCAATAGATATCAATAGGGAATCAAGAAGGATTATTTGTGCAAAATTTCCAGTTCTCACGCACGTGAGGTCCGCCAGTTATTTATGACAAGTGGATTTATTCATTATATTAATTACAACATAATAGCTTTCTATAAACTTAGTGTTACTTATAATAACAGTTGTTATACATGTTCAATATTCCTACTTTAACTTAGTGTATTGAATAAAATACTTTTACTACAAAAATTTACAATAGCCTTAGGATTATTCATAAAATATTGTATTAAAGTATAAATTATATCACGAGTGACGATTTTCACCATACTTGTTGGTAAAAGACTCTCTTGACTACTCTCCTCCCACAACTAAGAGATTTCTAGGACGATCGTTTTCACCTCTTACGTCTATCCACAACCATCGAGTATATCAAAGAGCACATGCAGCGAACTTGTTTTTTAATCGTTTTTGTTCTCCAAATATATATTTTCAATGTATTTTTTTACTCAGTGTTAAAATTAGGTTTCAAGTAATAATTCTTGTATTAGCATTTTAAAAAGATTAGTTGAGTCTTTTTTGTCATTGGTATTTTATGTGTCTTCTGGGCTACCTTCTATTATTTGCCCTACGATATATCTAAAGCCAATCATCTATAATTTGTATGGTATCTCTACTTTACTTTAGTGGTACGTATGCCACTCTTGTTTAACACAAAACACAAAATATCTGCAAGAAGACATCGAATCTCGAGACAGCGCCGCAGCTTTTAACCTGGAGCAGGTTTTTAACAAGAATGAATATCAAGAATATCACTTCAAAAATTAAAAAACACACCTATTGTTGAAGCAGAATTAATCTCATTGGAGCTTATAAAAAATAAGATTCCATTGTTGGAATTTTTTTATTGGTTATGCCAATAATAAGTTGAAATCAAGAAATAATTCACACTTTATAATGTAAATTTTAAATAAATGTTTCAATATGAAAAAATGAGCAAATAACGAATTTTATAGATACAATACATATTTCCATACTCGATCTCGTTTCTCGTAAAAAAACTAAAAAACAGATGAACTTCCATCGTCATTCGACTGTCAAGGTCGAGCGACAGTCGCGCGCTCTGATACAGGAATTCTGAAATTATTTTGACTACCCTTCGTGAGCTCGGTCTATCTTGTGGGGTAATTTTAAACTACCCTTTTGCGAGGGAGTGGCAGCTTGAATAAATTCGCTGTTTACACAACGGCCTCCAGCCGGTTACTGAAGAATATACTATATCTTCAAAGCGGGAAAGTCAATTTTGCTGAACTGCGCAAGCGCATGGCACACCTGCACGCAAGAGTTGGCTGATCGTCTCAGGTGCTTTCAATCCGCTACCTGCACGATCATTTCGAAACACTCTAACCTGCGGCTTACCTAGTTCGTCCTACCGTGTTATTCCTGGTCAGGTGATGAACTTCTAAAATTCGGAAACCATCTGTATATTTTACCACGTTTAAGAACAGTGATTTCGGGTTAATAAGTATGCTGATTTAATTTCCAAAGAAGTTAAATTGAAAGCAATCTCTTAAAAGAAAATTATATTTATTGCTTTATGTAAATATGGAGAGTTTTAATTATTTAATATTTGGAAATGATCACTAATAAATAAACGTTTCGAGATTTAAGTATTGAAGCATTAGTGTTTATCTTTGTGGGTGTGATAACGTTTCATGTTTATAATGTGTCCAAATGTTTCATGTACATCATATTTCATATCATGTATGTCATAATTTACATAGTTTATAAAGATAATATCTTTACAGAATTTTGATTTTGTTATACCCTTATCAATGTAGTACCTACATGTGCACATTATTCTGTGTTATCGAAGAGTCAGTGCATTTCTCATGATACATGTCGACTCATTCTGTTCTTCGGGATTCCCCGAGTAAGTGCTCTGGCAGCGAACAAATGAAGGACAAAATCCTACATTGGTCATTGTCATGGCCGGATGGCTCCTACGTATCATGAAGACTAAAGAGTTACAAGGAAGGATAATGCTGCAATTTCTCTCCAACACGTTGTATAAATCTAGTTGCTCTCTGCTCCTCAGTAAATGTCACGCGAGTTTTCAAAATCTCTATATACAAGAGATTTGACCTGATTCACTCATTTATTCCTAAATGTAGAAATAAAAATTATTGAGAATAGGAACTTGAAGTATTCCGTCAATACGGAATGTTTCTTTTGTATTGTTCTGGTTCACTAAAAAATAATTGGTTGGATACGGAATAGTGTAGGGTAAAGTATTTTTTAATATTTCGATTTATTTTATTTATTAATTTAGATATCACGGTTCTTGTATGTTCCAGTGTATTTCTTGTCAGAAATTACGTGAAAGTATTCTAAATTATATCGCAGGGGAAACTATCCATAACTTCCATACGAAACCGGACAGTGAATATCAATATGGGAGCTGATATGAGCAATCTTAATCAACCAGAGGTATCGTTACATTCAAACAACATTATCGTTACATTTCGTTTAATTGTATGATCTACTCCTATTATGCAAATGGTTATCACATTTGAGTGTATTTCTATGTTTTTAAGAATTTGTGTCTATGAAGTAATGGCAGCAAACCTTTACCGTGACTATACACTTGTTAGGGGATTTTTGTGTATTTTTATTAATGGGTATCTTATAGACACCATTTAAATTTTTTATTTACAGTAATTTATTCCCAAATTCTTTTCAGAAACACGCGCTACTATAAAATTAATTCTTGCAACAGTCGAAGGCAAATAACGAATTCATGATTTAATAATTTGAAAAAGTTAAATTAGAAATGTCAATTAAGCTGGAGTATCCATTTTATAGGGCCAAGCTCGGACCTATATAATAATTTGTTTCTATTTTGTTGCTAATTTGTTGTGCAAGAAAAAAATGTCGCCCTTGCCGTTTCCGAGAAAAAGTGTCGTCTTAAGTTGGAGTATCCACATCTATACCTTCGAAACCAATAGAGATATCGAAGTGTCCCGTTTTTCTTTACATTGCAGACTTATGAATCTGTTTGCGTCTTACAGTAATAATCTAAATAATACACTAAGTTAGTGACAACATATATTTAATTAATTTCTCTTTCTTTATGTATTATCTGCAGTTGGCAGTGAATGTTCGCAATCGACAGTGAAGTGAATATGACGATCCAATGTATGTCCGTTAAGCTGGAGTATCCACTTTATAGGGCCAAGCGCGGACCTACATAATAAGTTTTTACCAATTTGTTGCGCAAGGAAAGAGTTGTCGCAGTTGCCGTTTCCGTGGATGCTCCAGCTTAAGTCTTAAGATAGAATATCTACATCTGTATCCCCGAAACCAATGGAGATATCGAAACGCCGTTCGGGGAATAATTTGTTGCTGTTATGTTACGCAAGAACAAAATTTGTTCCGGATCCGGTTTCCGAGAAACAATGGATACGCCAGTGAGGATGTCCTCACTAACTTAGTGTATTATTTTGACTGAGATGCAAACAAATTGATGTTTGCGATGTGATGAAAAACGGGAAGAGAAAATGCGAGCTTCAATAAGAGAAACAGAAAAGGAAAGTGATCTAAGATTTACTTATCACTGACAAGGGGACGGCGTGACTTCATCACTTATTCGAACCCTTTTCAGCGCACGTAAAGTTCATGACCTACAAGTCTATCCAATTGACTATTAGCCTTTTGTAGATCATGAACTTTACGTACACCGAAAAGGGTTCGAATAGGTGAGACAAGGTCACGTCCTCCCCTTGTGAAACAAATAAAAGTAAAGGATAAAAAAGAAACAAAATAAAATTCTTGAACTCATTATTTAGGTATCCATTCTTATCTCATTATTGTTGTTTTAAATAGGGAAGAAAAAGTTTCATTTAATAAACTGTGCATATATTTGAAATGGATCTTTAAATAAAAAACAATAGGTTATGTCGAAAAAGAAGATTCCGCAATGCCATACAAATTTCCGTCCAAGAGGAAAGGCACTGTTCTTATATGTTTATGATGCAAACTCTGTGTAAACAACAAAAAGAAAGAGAATGATATTTGCGCTGCCTGATTTTAAATAAACCCAATAATGGACGCAAAGGATTTTAAAAGCGCTAAGGTTAAATATTGTTTTGTGAAGACGGCACCAAACACAAGGACGCTCTTCCAAAAGAGAGATTTAACGTACCATCTCCAGTATCATTTCTGAGTCAGTTCGTAGTTTTAATTTTATCCTATACTACGAATTCTGTTGAGAAAACAACAACGTAAAGAAGAAAATTCTTCAGAAGTGTTAGAATTTTTTAATGATGCAAGAAGCGGTTATTAAATATGGTTAGATCTATTAATAGTAATATATTATGGCTACTTTAGTTAGACTGTGGTGGTTTCAAAAGCATACATACTTAAATCATTTGAAAAATAAAACATTTTTCAGAAATACATTTCAAACGGTTTTAGATGATGAAGAAAAATAATTACCATTGAAATAAATTATTCTTATAATTTAAGTAATAATTGTTACAGCTGAGAAGAAAAACGTTTATTCATGGACTATTTCATACCCAATCAGAGATTTATTAAATTATTGCGTTGTGTAGATTGTTTTTTTAAAAAATGTTATGAAAATAATATTTTATTCCAAAACTTATAATCATGTTATTTGTATCATTAATGTATTAATAGTAGATTCGTTTATCGTAGATATTGCGTAGATACATATCGTAGATATGTATTTATAGTTCTTTCGTTTATCGTAGATATTGCGTCTTTAACCAATTTTTTCCGTCGGGCAGGGTGACTTCCGGTAGCAAGTTCGCCATTACCATTTGCGAGAATTAACAATGAAGTGCTTACGAAAGATTAGGTAGTGACACGGTTTTTACAAAACAAGTACTACCACCCAAAATATTACAAGACGCAATCTCGTGAATCGTTGAAAAGAGGTCTTAANAAGATTAGGTAGTGACACGGTTTTTACAAAACAAGTACTACCACCCAAAATATTACAAGACGCAATCTCGTGAATCGTTGAAAAGAGGTCTTAAAATCGAAGAAATATTAATAATGAAAGATTAGGTAGTGACACGGTTTTTACAAAACAAGTACTACCACCCAAAATATTACAAGACGCAATCTCGTGAATCGTTGAAAAGAGGTCTTAAAATCGAAGAAATATTAATAATGAAAGATTAGGTAGTGACACGGTTTTTACAAAACAAGTACTACCACCCAAAATATTACAAGACGCAATCTCGTGAATCGTTGAAAAGAGGTCTTAAAATCGAAGAAATATTAATAATGAAAGATTAGGTAGTGACACGGTTTTTACAAAACAAGTACTACCACCCAAAATATTACAAGACGCAATCTCGTGAATCGTTGAAAAGAGGTCTTAAAATCGAAGAAATATTAATAATGAAAGATTAGGTAGTGACACGGTTTTTACAAAACAAGTACTACCACCCAAAATATTACAAGACGCAATCTCGTGAATCGTTGAAAAGAGGTCTTAAAATCGAAGAAATATTAATAATGATATAATTAAATTAATGAAGAAATTTAAGCAATGTTCACCTTTTAAACTTTTTGCCTACAGTTGGTCTAAACTTCGCGATGTACGTGAAAATGTAATTCCCAATAAAGTACGACGCCCCGGACACGTATCCCTACTCCCGACATCCCGTTGAAGTCTTGAATATAAATACAATAGTGTAATTTTATGGTAATGGAGGTTGTTGCTGGATCTTATTTTCTATCAGTGGCTAAAGATTTCCAATTTAATGGATTGGCTTCCAAAAAACAGACCTTGTGCATATATTTCTTCCATGTACCCTACACGTGAAGAAGATATGTGATAACTTTCGGTCAGGTGAAAATGGCGACGAGCAGGGTATCGAACCCGGGCTCCTTCTTTCATCGCAGGGCTGTTAACCACTACACCACCCGTTCGCCTTCCACAATTGTACGCCTTCCACGACAGTAGGTCTGGTTTGAATTGGTGTAAAGTTGCAAAAAGTGAACAGATGGTGTAGTGGTTAACACCTCTGCGATCAAAGCAGGGGTCCCGGGTTCGATTCCCGGCAAGTCGCAATTTACACCTGACCAAAAGTAATCACCTTGTTTCCGAGGTGTGTATAGTAGGCAAAAAAGGGTTTTGCGGTAAAATTTGTTACATCCACGTAAGGTGGCACAATAAAAATTGCTGTTTCAGTCCTTCCATTACATTTAACAGAGATAATACGTTAATATTTACAACTAGCTAAACATCTCAATTTATTAAAACATTGCAGCAAGCTATGATTTTAAGCTAGCTAAATTATATTACGATATAATTTGTTAATTTGTTTGAATGCTATTATGATATAACTTTTGGTATTATTTTACTAGGGAACAAAGCAACGCTTGCACTTAGTCAATATAAATTTTTTAAATTATTTTTTTAAATAAAATGAATCATATTTTACCGATGAATTATTATTTCTTAACATGCCGATATCGATTACTATCTAGGCGTCACGGAGCGGCGCTCGCGCTACTTAGAAATGTGTCATTTATCATTTCAGTCATAGGTAGCGAGTGTTGTACATTGCTTCAGCGTAAGACATTCCAGGAACAGTATGTGAGCGCCCAGCCTTACGTGTCAGACAGAAAGGAACTGTGGTGTATTCACAGACGAAAGCTGATTTAAACTTACAATTATTGCCCTATAATAATTTTGTAAAACGAATTTTCACAAGATTGACACTTATGTCATTCGATCCCTGATATTATAAACGCCCTTACATCAAGTGTCGGCAAAACCCCACCTTTATTGTAAGAGATAGCCGATTCAAACTTACTGTTATTGCTAATGTAATAAGAGTAAGATAGAATACGCAGTTTTGGCCATGTGCATTCAGTAATATGTCTCCAATCTATTTTTTTCTCATATCGTCATTGGTATCCACTGAGAATGTTATGCATTAATGTTCGAGGTTTGATTAGTATTGGTGTGTACCATATAACTCTATCTTTGTAACATTGAATCATGTGGCTCCGGGTGTCGAGAAGTGAGTCGGTTGTATTCGACGCCCTTTTATGACTTGTCAAATAAAAATTACTACAAAGACAACATTTAAAACTACATTTGTGGATTCGTTGTATAAAATAGTAGATAGTTATATAAAATGTATAGAGTACACTAAACTGTTACATGACACCTCCCAAAGTAACCCTGAGTACATTACTTTTACTGAACTTATCTCACGGGGATACCTCGTTAAAGTGTCTAGTGAAGATTTTAGATAAATTAAGAATTTATATAGGGCTTTTAGTACTAAAGCTAATAGACTAAAATAATTAATAAATCAAAGCCCAACATGCGTCAAAAGTTCAACAAATTTATTTTGTTTCAAAATATGAAATGCACAAATGTTATGGCTATAGAAAAAAATATCATGTGATGTGTGTAGACAACCTATTAAAAAATAAATATTAACATGGAATACAGAAAATTATTTCATTCATTAAAACAATTACCCGTTTTAGTGAACAATAATACTTAAAAATTCGTATTAAAGACAAAAAGACGTAAAACAAAACGTCAGTGGCCCTTGTATTACGCGCTGAGCCGACTCGACAACTGACAACTGCCGGATTTTTTATTTTAAACCCCTCACTTGGAACTAATGTAAATGGCACAAAAAATCGTAGAAAAAACTAATTAACACCATTAAATTTGTCTTGTTCTTCTGCTTATATTCAAGAGAAAATTGTTTTCTAAGAATGAATAATACTGTTTTAATGACAGAAATGTTTCAAAAAACGCGAAAATTTTACCGTTTTTTCCGATACATTGATTTTACTATTTTTATAACAAACTAAAAGTATCAAAAATGATTCTTACTCAGGGTATGTTAACTATTATGTTTGTGACAACATTTCAAAAGTTCGAGCTTCTACATGCAAAATATAATGAGTTATTAATCTTTTCCAAAAACATTGCTACAAACGACTAGGTACATTTTTAAGGAATAAAATTTATACTGTCGTCTTCAGAAAAATGCTGTAATCACATGATCAGTGAAATTAAACGTGTACAACTTAGTAAGTAATCCCAAATAAGTGATAAACAGAACTATGTTTTCATTTGGTGACCAGCGACGTTGAACCGGTCAAGTACAGTCTGGTCCAGCAGCAGAGTGAGTGAAGCGGAGACTTCTAGAATTATTCAGTAGAAAGGTTACAAGTATAAGCAAGCGGCAGGAAACAACTCAAAAAGTCATAAAACTATCCACAACTACTGACGGGCAGCGAGGGGAGTGAAGAAAGAAAGAAGGGATCGTATACAAAGGACCTCTTATGTTAACCCCTATGGAAAGAACCCGCCAGAAAATCTGATTAACCCGTCGTCGCTGCAAAAATGAGAGGAAGTATCAAATAACAAACTATGAAGCATATATCTCCGGCATGAAGTGTTCTTCAAATCCTTCGCGTAATTGGTACGTAATCACCTCACCTTTGGACTCTAGAATATCAGTGTAGCAGTACCCGCGCTCCAGTCAATGTAGCAGTACCAGAGTGTACTTTTACGCTTCAGCGCCGCTTGTCGCTGTTTATTTTATAAAAAATATTAAAGTAGACTTATCGGGAAAAACGGCAAAAAAGGTGTTTTTTTAACATTTCTGTTATTAAAACAGTATTATTCACTCTATGTTATCTTATCTTGAACATTTGTAGTTGACACATCTCGTCAACCCTAAGACTACGTATCCGATGCATTATTACTTTTTTAGATTTCAATTATTAGTTTTCAGTTCTTTTAATCTACAAACCAATTTCTACCGCAACTCCCACACATCCTAGGGGTGATACTGGAGTGATTGTTTCATGAGGGATGAGTTCAGAATTTCACGATATCGGGATTTCACTATCACGTGAGTGACGCCGAAAATGATGGACTCGTCACTGGTATGTCATGCTCGAAATTTTTTTCATGGCATCCTCTTCCCTTGGAGCGCTGGAATTTGTACGGGCTGGTTGTGAACTTTGACGTATTTGAGAATATCACTACAAATTTCAGCTCCCCGAAAACTATGATCTCAACACTAATATCGGCCACTTTCTATTATTTTTACACTTCACACTTTCTCACCCCCAACACAATGGATGTTTATTCCTTATAGATGGTGATAGTGCATTTATCTGGCTTTAGGGTGTCACTTCACTTCGGCGCGGTCCCAAAAAACAGTTTATTGAAAGTCGCGGAAGCTCTTCTCCATCTCAACGGCACCGAAAAGTGGGTTTTCGAATCTAATATTTTTACATTTCATCCCCTTATTACCCCTTCCCTAGGATTGCAAGGTATGTCTTACCCCCATAGTTCTTGTTGTCATATAATCAGTTTATCAAGTTTGGTTGAAATCGCTCGAAACACACAAGAGTTATAAAACATTCCAAACCTTATTTCACTCGTTAGGGGTGGATTTTCGTAAATGCCATTCTTGGCGGACGTCTACACTCTAAAAGGAATCCACCTGTCAAATTTCCAGTTTGTGGGATTTGTAGTTTGTGAGATTTAGTGATTTGTCCGTCAGTGGTATCTAAAATACGAGTATTTACAGAATTAACTACGAATGGAGGTATATAAGACTTACACTCTTTTTGAACAATTTCCTTACTCGATAAGTGATTCAGAAAATAATTAATTCATCATTTCTAACTTGAAAATCAATAGAATTGAATGCACCATTGATACATGACTCGCAGACTCCAGCTGTTTTCAGAGACGGTGATACCCGTACCACATCACACCCACCCGTCTTCATTTCGCTCACGAGCCAACTTTGAGCAACTAGCGGTAAATAGAATACGCTACCCACTTTAACAAATGCTGTCGGTTATCTTCAGGACGATCTCACGTAGTTTTCAACAAATTGAAATTAATTAATAGTTTCATTCCATTTTCCCTCATAATATTTTCTTTGCTGGGTGAGTGCGCAGAGAAATGAGGGCGAACTGATTATTATCTCAGTGGCGCTGTAGGCCAGTTCAAACCTATCAAAAGAATATCTAAACACTTCGTGAATATTCAACACAGTTGTCTCTATGAATTAATCAGCATGTTCCAATATTTCTTGTATAATAGTAAAACTATTTATTTCTATTATTATTTTCTTTTTAAATGTATACAATCTTTATACAGAAATTTAATTTAATTGACAAATTACTATAGTGTGCTACACAACGTTTCAGTCAGAATTTCGTCTTTCATCACGTGTTTTCTTGGGTAAGGGGTTAGTTACTATTTTGACTGCCAAGTAGTAATCATTCTTGTCAATTTAAATAATTGATAAGTAAAATGAATTCTTTTGAAATTAATTTTGTTGAAAACTATCTAATAAAAGTTCAAAATATAGTTTTAAGTTGTGTTGACGAGGAAATACATATGTCTTCATATAGTAATTTTTCAGGAAATACATATGTCTTCATGTAGTAAAATGGTCGGAAACGACATTCTAAAGTAGATAAATAAAAAATAAAAAAGTGGTGTTAAAATAAAAATAATCGACCTACAAGGTATTGTCAGCTATTACTAAATGGAGAAAAAAGTTTTCGGGGTGTTCTTATTCATTCTGAAATATGAGAATATCATCACTCTCGCTTCACAAATTGTTAAAGTGTTATTTTTATAACAAAGAAAATTTGTTTAGAAATGTACATTAAAATTATTCAAATCATATGTAGGTGAGATTTATTATGTATGCTTAAAAATGCACATATATATNTGCGTTGAATAAAAATTATTTCTTTCGCTTTTCTATCACGAACCATAGAGCTAGAGAAGAAATCAAAATAGGCATATAATACTGAGAAAATATTATTCTCAGTCAAAGCAGATTCGTTTGCAGATAATTAATTTTTTTCAGAAACACATGTTAAAATAATTATTAATGACATCGTAAGATGAAAACAACATAATGGCAATAAGTGCTCATGATTCCAAATCATATTGATTTGGCTACAAAATTTATTTCAAAGGTTCACTAACTCTCTCAACTTGTTTTATAAACATGTGCGTTTTGTTCTTCTGCTTCTCCAAACTATTATACATTTGAGGAAAGAAGTCAAATGTAAGGCACTGGTATAATATCACAAGTGAACGGTGGAGGTCTTCTCTGTTCCCCAAATTCTTTCATACGAAATGGTTGCTTGGGCTCATGTGAGGAGTGCCGTCGTTGTCATTTATCTGCATTCCACTCAGTGGGTTTCCAGATGAGATGACTTTATCACTGAAAGATATAAATTTAATTCCACGTGAAAAAAGAGGTAATCGACAGAACTCGGTAAGGTACAACATCTCGACTACAATTCATGCATGGAGACGCAAAAACTAGAGAGCGAACTTTGTTAGAGGCAGGTAGGACAAAATGACTTCTTGTAGTCGATATACAAAATCACCAAATGTTTCTCAATCTAAATATGATACGTTCTTCTCTTTTCTTGCCTACGACTTTTTAACATTTTTTCACTTTTTGTTTGACCACAAATAAATATATTGTTATTATTATGCACTGCCCTTAACCAATTATTATTACTTTGCAGTTTGACAGCAGTGTAACATTTTTAATACACAAGAATTTAAATGGTGCAAATAATGTCACTAATAAACTTGGTCGTACGTAGTAGTAGGTCATTCATACACACTAATAATCAAATCAAATAACATGACATAGTAGAAGCAAATAAAAAACATTTAAGTACATGTTTTAATAAAAAAATAAAACAATCTTTGGAGTTATTTTTTGTTTTGGGAGAGAATATCCATACTATTGCAAAATTTCTCGATTTTAAATATTTGAAACAACTGTTACTTGATTTCATTATCGTATTTACTGAAAAAAATGCTTGGTCTAGTAAAGCATCACATTTTGCAGAATTTCATAGATAGATTCAGAATGTAAGAGGATTTATTTTCAAATATTGCCAACGATTATTGTGACCCAAGCTTTACTGCCAATGTGTGCTAGCTGCATGGTTTCAGATTTTCCTGCATCAAACAATCTTGCTCAGGACATCTAATGGCTATGAACGGGGAATATTGCAGCTCTCTCATGGCTACCAATCCTTTGATATGGGATTGAAAGCTTAACTCCATCCCCTTCAAGCCTTGCAGTGGTCACCACTCTTTATCGCCATGAGCAAAATGGAACCAATCGAGCACAACTCACATGTGCGTGAGTAATCATGACGCAGAACTCTGTCTCTGAACAGATGCGACCACACTGTTTCCATTAGATCTCCTGAATTCAGAAACATCTATCGTAAAACCGGGAGAGATAACATGAGATTAGGCATAGCCTACAGGATATCTACGAGTCACAAGGGTTGCTAACTGTGTTCCTATTTGCGTGTGCCACTTCCATTACATGTACGATGAAAGAAAAATGGATCAGATAGGATTTACACAGAGGTTACATCAAAATTTCACGAGATCCAAGTCACATTGCTCTGGTATTGGATATCAACTACCTCGCATATTCATTAAGGTCAAACACTCTTTAATGGAATGGTGTCTCAACATTTATTGGGTACAGGTTATACATATGATCATTCACCACAGATTGTACTTTTACCTCTCACCTGATGTAAATGTGTATGTCGTGTGAATATTATTGCATTCCACATGCATACTAGTATGTTATATCACATATCCGTCTGAATTATGACTAGTTATGATAAAAATATTTTTAATTACAGAATTTATTTAGCAAGAGAATGATATATATTACGTAGTTCTGAGTGACTTACTGACTAACTCTCTTACACATTCATGAATGTAAAACAAATCTATCCGAGAGGTAAACTTGAAATTTTGAGAAAACGTTGCTTTTATATAGTATGACCTTGCGCAAGTTCAATCTTACGAAACTACGATTTATAAAAGCTGACTTACGATGCATTTTTTAAGTTGTTTTTTTTACCATGCATATTCTTTAGACTAAAGGCGTTCAGAGTTTAAATGTAAATATTAATTTAAATACATGAAAAATGTTTTATGATTAATATTTAGTGCAGTAGAAGAGGAAGACATTTTCTCATGTTTTTGTTATCAGTGCTAACGGCATGGTACTTCACTATACTCGTATCTCACGAACTAATCGCGACATAATTTCGTTTTTGTACGTAAATATTGTTGAATCAAATATATAAAAACTAATTTCTGAAATTGTTAATAACTAACTTTTCAATGTACGTAAAGCTGAAGTATTCAGTTCATTGTAGTATCTGACTCACGCATTCAACAATGCTTACAGAAATATTAGGCAAGTATAGTAATAATAATTTTTCCAGGTCTTAATTTGGGGAAAGCTGGGAATCGATTGAATACGTCTAGTTGATGATAAATACAAGTTGTATGTAATGTGTAGCCGTAATTTGGTTTCAATGAAAGAAATAATATGTAATATGTCTTTGGAGGACTCCCAAACCAACTTTTTGGCACAACAATGAAGTTCCATTTCTTATGACAAAAGCGTTTTACATTATATCTACAAGAGTTTGTGAGTGAGCTTATACTCGTCAAGTTAAGCAGCAGGTGATAATAGGATGAGAGGAGATTGATGTATGTTATACACAAACGCTTGTCTTGTTTAAGAGGCGACCGATGTTAACGTGGCGAGTGCGTCTCCAGAGACCGCGCGAGATCGATACGACGAAACCTCTTCAAGAGGAAGTGCAGTGGAACAATTCATGACATATATTGTTTCTAAATGTTATTGACAAAGAATCTATTATTATTTACAAATGCAATGAAAGTCATTGAATGAAAAATTATTTTTGACGTAGCGTCTAGACTTTTAAATACAAATTCATAATTCATTATCGAAATTTTTTCTCTTAATGTTAACTATTTTGTTTCCTCGGCGTAGTAATAATTGAAATATTATAAGAATATCATTTTATCACAGCAGAGGCGCTAGCAGCAATGTCAGTATTTTAAAAATACCTTATCCAAATATTATTTTATTTCAGTAATAATAGTCACCTCTCAACTGGACTTTCATTTTTGTAATAATTACAAGAATTCGTCGACGCTGCCCGTTTGAACACGGGGATTCGGTTATGATGTGGTTTGACCATTGTTACAATTAAATGTTGATTTAAATTTTATTTTAATTTATATGTTTACTTCCAAAAATTGAGGTATGTTAATTACGTCCACCCAGACCCAAACCCTGGAAGACTTGAGACACATCGCAGTACAGGAAATAAGTGAACCAGGTGGCACACAATGCTGTGTGCACTTAATTACCGGTTTCACACGTGATCTGGGTCACACCAGCGCCCGCTCTAGTGGTTACGTCGCCCCGGACAAAAAGACGAATTGCCACCCCTTAAAATATTTATATATATATATATATANGTAAAAAAGGAAATATTTAGAAAGAAGCATTAACATTACAATATTAACAATCAAGCAGTACAAAACGATTGTCTAAAATATACATTTTCTTTTTATTTGTGTTTTTAAGGGTGCCGTGCCATGTGATCTCAACTTAAAGATAACGACATTGGTGGTTATCTCAGATACTCCTAAAACCATGGATTAGACGCAAATTGGTTCTTTGCAATATTTTTTCGCGATCATAGTCTTTTTCACCCCCTTTAAGGATGCAAGGGGTGTCTTATTCCCATGGGTACTGAATTTACTTAAACGACATAATAAACAATGCAATGGTGAATAGAATTCGTCAGTATCTGCTGTAATGAAAGTTGAGAGAGATCGCGCTGGATGGCGACAATGTGTGGGTATTGAGTTTCGTATTATTAGCGAATTCTAAGATTGCGAGAAATGAATTT
The DNA here is from genome assembly GCA_002313205.1 of Laupala kohalensis. NCBI lineage: Eukaryota > Metazoa > Arthropoda > Insecta > Orthoptera > Trigonidiidae > Laupala > Laupala kohalensis. The sequence goes on from NNCF01127370.1 coordinate 676,575, forward strand.
ACGTAAATAATAACAGTAATTCTTTTATTTTAGGATTATTTCAAAAATAATGAAAACAAATGTTAATTAGAGTATTATGGTTAATGAAGCACTGTCAAGGGTGCTTGAAATTCAGAAATAATTATGCTATTAACTTACTATGAATTATAAGCAATNTATTAACTTACTATGAATTATGGGCAATGGTATTAATTGCTTGTGAATATTAAACTATTACATAAGGAAGAAACAGTTTCACAAATAAAATTTTGTATTTCCGTGGTCTTTGATGTAGTTTCCCCATATAATAAAGCATTATATAAATACATGTAAAATTATTACAATATTTGCGCGTTCAAATTGAGAGATATTACACACAGAGAAAAACATAAGCGAAAATTAGACCTATAATCACTTTTACTTATATTGTTTCTGAAAATAAACGAAGACACAAAATTAACGCTGCTCATCTCAGCAACGTCTACAACTGGATGCGTCGGAGATATTTGTATTTTACAATAATTTTTACATGCCCTCCCCTTCCCTAGGGGTGTTTGGGGTTGATCATGTTTCTAGCTTGTATGGTTTAGGTTGAGCCTTGATAGTCTGTCAATCAGTCAGTCAGGAAAAGAAATTGTATATATCGAGATTATTTCGACCGATTACGTTATAACGGTTGTTGAATTAGAGTTCTAAAGAAGCTTTATGGAGTCTTAATTGAAGTAGCGCTTTGCTCGCGTGCTATTGTATTCAGAGTACATGCTTGTTCAAACAATTTCAAGCAGCGCCCTTTACAAATTCTGCATTAATTTATTAATAACATAAATTATTAGTTTATAAAATGTTTCATTTCCGAAATTATAAAAATTTACTCGATTTTTTGTAAGTTTACTATAAACTTTTATTGTTTAATATGTTTAACACAGTTGCTGTAATTGTTTTAAAATATAAATCGCCGTCCAATCTTTCATATATCTGAAATCTTTCAATATTTTGATATGTATCACAAATTAAATTTTATAATTGTTTTCTTTAGAATCAAGAATTGTAAATATTTTTAGATTTTAGACTTAAACAGTATAAATAACAAATGTCCGGGTAGCCCGTCCCTGGTCACACGTGGTTGGGTCTGGGTGGAAATGGTGCACAGTTCTCAAAGGCGAACCGGCTAGTGTAGTGATTAACATCCTGCGATCAATGCAGGAGTCCCTGGTACGATTCCCGGCTCGTCGCCATTTTCACCTGACCGAAAGATATCACATATCTTCTCCACGTGTATGGTACACGGAAGAAATATATGCATATCTTAGTTAGTTTGTGGTAACATGCGAAAATTCCTTAAAAAAACAAACAAACAAAACACTTTTCACTCTACTGCATCCCGTTTGCGTCAGAATTTCAAATTCTGCTTTATTAGTGGGTTTCTTCTGCACATAAGCAGCATTTGGTCTAAATTTCTGGTGGCTATGGTTAATATTTTTCTATCTGATTTAATAAATACGCCAGACATTTCGGACAACGAGCCATATATTTTCACATTTTTCGCCCATTTAAAATGAAAGTATTGAAAAAAAAATTTAGATATTGATTTATTAATCCTTACATCCATAAACCCCAAAACTAGTTTCTGTATTTCCAAACTCACAACGTTTGCATACAATACCCATGATAATATCTCAATTAGTTCATGAGGTGAAATGAAAATTGCCAAGATAATGAAAAATTACATTTTACCATGAATAACCCCTTTAAATACTAAATTTCGAAATATCGGTTTTAGTGAACATCTACAATACAAATGTAACATTGCGTCGAAACATCAAGTATATTTCTTTAGGCAACACAAAATAAAAATAAACGTATAAAACTTTTTTTAAATTTTTAATGTAAAAGATTACTGTACTAAAAAAGACAAAAATGTAGTGAAATTTAAAAATTATGCTATTAAAAGATGCAAAAATGTTTGTTCCTTGTTCACTTATAAGTGCACGTACTTACATAAGATACATAAACTTAGATACTTTTAAGATTCGAAGAATAAATTTAAAAGGTAGATTTTTTCAAGAAATTTTTAAGTTGAATAAACATTATTAACACTTGACCTCTCAGGTGTTGGTAAAATTATTTTAAAATTAAAATAATCCTGTAATTATTACCTGAAATATCTCTCCAAATCTATTGTTTTCTAACAATGATTACACAAAGATAAATACATCTAAAGGCTATCAACATCTAGGATTATTCAAAATCAATTATTCCCGCGTTCAAAAATTTAAAGTTATTAGAAATAGACGAAGCGGTATTTCAACTCATAGGTAGTCTAACAAAAATAGTAATGCAATCTTCTATTATTCAAGAATCCAATAAATGTCCTTGTGCGAAACAGCTAATTCCGACAACTCGAGGAAGATACTCTTTTAATGTAAAATTGCAAACAGAGCACAGATAATGTCTTCTATTGATGGCAAAATATCATGAAGAACATACCACTATTAAAAATTGATGATCAGTAAAGAATTCTAAAGAAAGTTGCTCACTTGCTTTGCGGCCTTTCGTGCGGGGATCAAATATTTCTTCTTTTTGTTCATCAAGAATCAAAAACTTCAAATATAAGTTTTTAAATATTTCATTCAGTAACATTTACATTCGAATCATAATCAGATGTAATACAGGTATCTCAATTAGTACGTGAGATGTAGCGACAATAATTGAGAACATGAAAACCATTAAAATGTTTCTACCACTTTCCAACTATGGAGTTTTCGGATCCAAAATCATCTGTGGTGAGTACCATATTAAAATCCTCATTTGTGACTCCTAAATTATAATATAAGACTTTTTCCCGGAAGTCAATAACATTTTATTGTTGTGTCAAGAAGTTGAAGTCGTGGATAAATTCTATAGATCTGAGCTTGATGATTTTTTTGTGGGGTTTTACGGCTCGCCGACATCAAGGCCATTAGAGCCCTAAAATTTTGTACAGGTAGAGGAAAAGCAGTTACGCACTAAGGAGTGCCAACATGTCTCTCCCCGCGTGTGAGACTCGACGAATGACTCGACCATACCCACTAAAAACCCTCCTGAATTACAATACATCCAAATATAAAAAACATTATAAAACCAAAAACAAAGAAAAACATTAAATTTAGAGAGAGAAAAAATGAAAATTCAAAGTAACGAGGAAAAAAATTTAAATCCAAACCCTCCCGAGAACTTGTGGGAGGAGCCCCGTTTCGTGTATGGATTTGACTAATGTCATACGAAGAAAGATCAGATACGGTTCCAGAGGTCACATTTCTGAAGGAACCTAAAAAGACGTACGAAAATCGGATCATTTTTCCCCAGCATAACGTTCAAACCGTTGGGTAGATTATGTCGCCGTCGGCTGGTTCTATAGCTCAGACTTTCTTCTGGAGTGTCCATGGTAAGTGTGTGTTGCAAGTTTCACAAATGGGGGAAGGTACACCGCGTAAGATATGACCGTGGGGAAGATAGCAGTGGTCAATACGAAGGCGTGTAAGGATTACTTCTTCACATCTGTTCGCACGGGATGATGACACTCAGGTCTTAACGGAGTCTTTTACCTTCCTCAGCTTTAAAGGCGCAAGTTTGCCATTTGGTTCACCATGTCCCAAGAAAAGACGATGTTATGGCAACCTTTGAATCTGACGTAGAAACAGATTATAGGTCAAGAACTACCCTCTGTGTTCCCCGTTTCGCTGCCTCATCAGCCTCTTCATTACACATAATACCCACGTGCCCAGAAACCCAAAAAAGGACTACTTCAAAAGTTTAAAATACTAGATGGCTTTAACCACACACCACAAGCCCAGATGCAGTGTGGGTTTATTTGGGAGGAAGTGGGATTCCAAGTGAAGAAGAACAGTATTGATAAGACGACTGCTGTTCTCCACATAAATACCACAACCCTTATGGTAGATAGTCAGCTGCAACCAGATCGGTTTCCCGGGCAATCAAACACACGAGTATTAACGATGGTTAATGATTTAATACAATTTAATAGAAATCTGAGTATTTACATACTTGCATAAACCCTCAAATTCATCAATACAAACATAAATCTGTCATTACACTGTTAATCCTATCAGAAAGAATAATTTACACATAAATAAATTGAGTTGAAGACAACAAATTTGGAAAACCTCTCTAGGTCATCTGAATCTCCAAAATTATAAAAGCTTTCCAATACTCAAACTGTTACAAGTTACGTCATTCACAACTAACTGTAAGTGGGCCTAGACTACCACTCTAATCTCTTACAGGCCATGACGACCGTTTAATAGCCAGGTCACATCCTAAGTAACCTACGGACTCAGATCACACAGCCAAGTCCTCGAGGATCCTCAATACTCCCAATATATACGGAAGCGGAGGTCACGTGACCACGCCATCGCTGCCACAATGAGAACTCAAAGCCATTGTTCACCCCTCAGCCGTTCTGAGAACGTCGTGTCTTCACCGGTAGGGCGAGTTGTCGATGACACCAGTAAGGCCCCCGGAGGTGTCCTTCCCGGGATGGTCATTGTCTCAGTATCCGGTGAAAGTACTTCATAACGGGCTCTAATGACCTCAATGTTGACGAGCCCTAAAGCCCCACAAAAAAGTACTCCATTCACACATAGTAGCAGTCATTCTTTCTGAGACCCACCGACATTCCGTAAAGGGTCTCGTCTTGGTCAAACCCTTTCCCTTCAGAAATAATGAATTGCGTGAGGAGCGCGTGGGTCACATTCTCCGGTCGCATTCTTCGCCGGGCACTCCCTTTGTTTTTTGTATTGCAGGAAACGGGTCAGAGAATTGCACCTTCCATGGAAAGGTTTAGCTTTGGGTCCCAAGCCCGTCGCACTTCCGTCTTAGCGGCGTCCGGCTAGTGAAATGCGTAAAAAATAATAATTCACAAATATATAGACTGAACTGGTCCTGATGTTACAATGGCTTATTAAATTCTGAATTGTCAGCGTAAGGGTGTCAGAAATGTATTGTGAAGACACTGACCACAGAACACTTATAGAGTCACTGCTGAGAACCACACGCCGTATTGCAGATAGCTAAATGAACTTCAGCACCACAAGGATTGCAAATTTCTCAGCAGTGTATACGCCGCAAAAGAAATGGAGGCGATAAGAACGGGTGGCATTATGGCAGTGGAAAGCAGCAACAACGGAATTATTCATTGCTGAGCCGTCAGTATATATGAACATATGAACCAAATAGAGGTTTTTTAGTTCTACGATGTGCTGTTGGTACACAGCAGCAGAAGTGTCTCGGTTTGAAAGTTTAGACAACCGAAAGTCGATGGTTGGTTGCATGAGGGACCAAGGTAGTGTGAGTGTGTGTATATCACTGGAGGAGGTAGTGTGATGTCGTTTTCCTCTAGAAGTTGTTTAAAACGAACACTCGCTGGGCGGGGTAACGAAGGTCTTGCAGCTAACGATGAAATAAACTTTGGAAAATGTAAGTGTTGCCGAGTGGGGTGATTAGAAACCCCCGTTAGTTTCACTCCGTAAGATCCAAGTAGAATATCACGTCTCTTGTTAACAGATGGTTCGCCAGCGTCTACTAGTAAGGATTCTATTCGACTAGTGCGGAAAGCACCAGTTGAAATGCGGACTCCAGCATGATGGATACTGTTAAGGGTCCTGTGTGTCGACGGTGATGCGGAGGCGTATACAATACTGCAATAATCTAATAAAGACGAAGAAGGGAAGTACGGTCTGCGCCCCATGATACTACGCTTAAGCAGCGAAGGAGATTAAGGGAAGAATTACAACAAGATTGTAGTTTTTGGATGTGATTGCGCCACGTTAGTGAGCGGTCGAATGTGAGTCCGAGGTATTTTGCGAAGTCAATGAAAGGAAGACGTTGGCTACCAAGAAAAAAATCTGGATCAGTGTGCCTGTATATTCTACAGAAATGCATATGGAATGATTTAGATACATAAAAACTAAAACCGGAAGACATGGTCCACTCGTGTAAATGGTTTAAAACCAATTGCAGTTGCCTCTCGATGACAGAGATGCTGCTAGACGAACAATAGAAGGCGAAGTCATCAACGAAGAGAGACGCAGGTACCTATTCTCGAACCACTGATGCAAAACTATTTATGGCTATGGCGAAAAGGGTGACCCTCAAGATTGAGCCCTGTGGGACACCGTTTTCCAAAGGATGATTCGATGATAAATAAGTACCAAGGCAAACGCGGAAAGAGCGTTGAGATACGAAGCTCTCCAGGAGCGGAGGAAGATAGCCTCGGAATCCCCACGATTGCAATTTGCGTAGGATTCCGTACCTCCAGGTTGTGTCTTAAGTCTTTTCCAGGTAAAAGAAGATGGCCACAAGGTGTTCCCTCAATACAAACGCTGATGAGATGGTAGATAACAACCAACAAGGTGGACTAGCGTTGACCGCTGTTTTCTAAAACCACATTGGATATTGGTCAGAAGGTTTCGCGATTACAGAGACCAAACAAAGCGACGATTGTTCATTCTTTCTAACAATTTGCAATCGCAGCTTGTCAAGAAATTGGTCTAAAGTGCGACGATATTTTCCCTACTTCGGAAGTGGAATAATTTTGGTTTCACGCCATTGAGAAGGGACGTTATGCTCATTCCAAATATATTTAAATAAATTCACAAGGAATTTTATGCCTATCTCTGGAAATGTTTTAGCATCGCATTATGTATTTGATCAAGGCCAGGGGCAGTATATACCGAAGAACAAAGGTCAGTTGCGTCATAGAGAAAGGAATGTTATATTACTCGTGTCAACTGCAACTGGAGAAATCCATGCAACTCTTTTCCGCGCGAACTTTCTGTTGAAGAAACGTTGGAGAAAAACCGGAGAATTAAGGGACTCTTTCGTAGTGCGATGCAAGTTCCTCAGCGATGACTTTGGGTGAAGTTTCAAGCTGTCCATTTACATTGAGACCAGGGATGGAAGAAGAGGACCATGTACCTTGAATCTTGGGAACTTTCTTCCATACGATTGATGATGGAGTACGGCCTGTAAGAGATGAAATTTGTGCCTTCCAGGAGGACGACTTACTTTCTCGAAGTTTAGCTCTGGCTCTGCACCTTTTAAACTCAATGAGATTTTCAACAGTGGGATACTTGTTAAGCTGCACTAATGCTTTCTTTCTAGAGCTGACAGCCTTTGCGCAATCCGAATTTCGCCATGGAACACGGCAATGCCTTGGATTACATGATAATTTAGGGATGACAACATCAGCTTTTTTTAAAACTGCGTTGTTGAAATGGGTTGCCATAGCATCCATATTGGCGAAAGGCTCATCGCAAAGATTGATGTTGCGTTTAAACATCCCAGTCTGATCTTTTCAAAATCCACTGAGAGGGGCGTGAAACCGAGGGGTAAAAGTCGTTGAAATGTATAAGAATCGGGTAGTGGTCACTCCCATTCAGATCGTCAAGAAATGTCCAGTCTAAGAGTGGGGAAATATAGGAACTGACGATGGCTATATCCAACACCGAGAATGATCGGAAAGCTGTACAGAAAGGGGTGGAGAGGCTCATTTGAAGGAGCTCTATATCTTGGCTATCTAACAGTTTTTCAATGATATCGCCCTTTGGGTATTTGTGTATAGAACCCGACATCGAATTATGGGCATTAAAATCCCCGACGATAAGAAAGAGGAAAGATAACTGGTCCATCAGACCGGAAAGATCTTTCTTCGTGAATGACTGCCCGGGGGGATATAAATATTACAAACCGGGAATGTAAGGTATGGTGGGCTCACCCTCATACATAAGGTCCGAAAGACGCTTGATATAGACTTCTTTCGCTTAGACTGAAGAGTCTACAAGCACAGCGAGTTTACCTTGAACCTGCAGGTCGTCTTCTAAGTCCTCCCTATAACTGGTGTAACCACGAGAGAAAAAATAGTGTTTTGGGAAGCGGTGTGTTTGCTGAAGACATACTATTAGAGGAGAACGACGAGACAGTAAGAATTTTAGGTTATCTGAACGAACATGAATGTCATTCAGATTCGAGGAAAATAGAGTCATGACCAGGAATTTGTCTGCTCTTTCTGAGATGTTTTGATTTCTTTTTGTAGGCAACAATAAAGTCAGCTCTAGCTGTGGTCCGTTCCCCGGGAGAGTCGCCGTGATCACTGTTGGAATGATCACTCGCAGACATAACAAGTCCACTATTTTTGCTCCTTGAGTGTCGGCGACTACAAGAAGATGATCCAACAACTTTAGAATCTGATATTAAAGAGTCATGTTTACGAGACATCTTACTACTTGAAGTTCTCTGCCGAGAACGACCCCGAGATGGATGTCGGGGGGATTGTGGATCGGCAGACTTTGGTTGCTTGGTGGTAGTGGCTGTAGATATTGAGACTGATGTACAGGAGGAAGTTGACACATGATAAAATTTTGCTTAATAGTTTTGTATTTTGTTGGTATAATAATTTTAAACCCCAGAAGTTCTTCTTTGAAGCCGGAAGGATCGTCCAAACATACCTGGTTTCCAGAGTCTCACTTCGCTGGTTTGTGCACTTCTTGGAAATCTACCTGACACTTAAAGGAGGCTGTAGGTCGCTTCGAATAGTTTATCAAGTAGCGACGCCTAGCCTCAGGGAAAGAGATCCTAACTGTAATGCGAATATCTTTCTCCATTAAATACTCTCCGCATGCGTTTGAATTGAAAGGGCGATTCTCCATACAATTTACACAGCACGGGGGCAACGAACAAGGTGACGACTCGTATGCTGACTGACCGCAAGTCCCGCAAACATCGCAGGACGACTTGCATCAAACGAAAGAATGACCGAACTTGTGGCACTTAAAGCACCGCAGAGGGTTCTGCACATACTGACGAAAATGCAAGGTGATGAAACTATAAGAAATAATCTCTGGAAGAGATGGACGATCGAAGGTGAGGATTAGTGTGGAAGTGGGGACTAAGTTCCTTTGAACTTTTCTCTTGATCCTATGTATATTTACGAAGCTTCGGGCTCAAAGAAGGCCTTGAGATCTTCATCAGACTTGTGTGCAAAGTCGTCGTGGTTGACGAAATATGTGCTTGATGAAATACTTATATTTTGTCTATTTGCTCTAAAAATTGACTGATCTTAAAGTTGTATAAATCGAGCTTTGGAATCTCGATTAAGGTAGATTCTCTGAGTGATTATCTCAGTGGCTAAGCTTAATGAATTCTAATTTATGCCTGCAAAATCAATACATTATATAACTTTGGGTCCGAGAAGTTAATTTAAAAAATGGTTACGAATCAATAAATAAAAGAATGTTTTGAAAGCTCCAGTTTGAGAATCTTTCCGGCGTAACTAAGCAATTATATTCTGAAATTTTCCGTAACGAAGGGTGTGAGCATAACCATATTTGTTGAGTTTACGCACATCCGCAAAATCAACTCGGAATATTGTTTGCATAGTCCGACACGAATACCGGTTGGGCTATGTCCACACACCCATTAAAACCAGAAAATTGGTTTTCCTTATTACATGTTTAAATTAACGTTTCCATACAAAAAACGAGGTATTTTCGCCTTTAATTTATGTGGATGAATGTCAGTCAGTCTCTCAGGTATAACCGGGTTTTATTGTAAGTCTACTAGTATATATTAACACCATTTTTAAACTAATGTTAAATGTTACATTGCATTATGTTATTTTATAAATTTAAAACAAATTTTACAATAACGGGTGGCTATTCCTATGTTTTGAGGTGACTTGTCGATATTACTTTTACTATTCTTTTATATGTATATATTATCTAAGAATACTATCAACATCTCCTACGCAAAATATGCGAGACGGACTTTTGTAACCTTGTGGTGTTCGTGGTTACTACAGTACCGTCCACCTTATTGTTTTCCAGTCACTAATAATTAATTTGAAACAAAAGTATTATAGATTATTTTTGTGATGAAATGTAAGTGAAAAGTAAAGGAAAGTGAACTGAAAAAAGTATGAAAACTGTGGTAATTCTTAATAAAGAATTCTGTGGTAATTTTTAATAAAATGACCTCAAAGTTGGCTGTTGATATCTTTCGTTTTTCGCTAAGCGCTGAGAGCCATCAGACGTGGTGAGAATGTTGATCTGACCACTCAGATGGAAAAGTTAAAAAAGAAAAATCTTTTCATGTTCAGAGGGAAAACCACTTTCATTTTTAAATGTCTGAACTATGTATTAAACTCATGTCCTTCAACAAAATAGAGTCTTTGCAGTATGCGTTTGATTTGAAAGATTATTTGAAGATTACTCACGAGTCTTCATTACAGACGAAACCTGCCCGTTGACAGTTTCCCTATAACTTCACGGTTCAACATCCTAAGATGTCTCTTAGAAGTGCCGAGACTACAACCCTTCAAAGATGTTACCATCTTTGTTACCAAGGCGTTTCGCTTGGTTGAATAATTTTGTATGAAGTATTGATTAAATGCTTCATAGAATGTATCTGAATAGAAAAGTTTTCTTCTTTATCATAATTTTTATAATTGTCATGTCTTTTTGGGAATTGAATTTTTTTCATTACAATTACGAGATTACCAATAGAGCAATTATTTTCTAGTATATATGAATGTTTTTCTGTGAAGGGACTGAAACTCAATGAAAAGTATCATCATAATATATTTCATTTTATCTCACACATGCGTGAAAAAGTATTTCATTTTATTTTCTCCACATTTCAACAAGAGGTGGAAAAACGTACTTTACTCTCTAAAATTATTTCATTTCTTGCAATAACTCAATTTATCCGCTTGTTGAACACATTTCTGAGTGAAGAAGCCAGTACTTTCACTTCACACCCTTAAGTTCACAAAGCATGTAATAGCATCAGCAAAGGCTGAGTGAAACTCGTCACGTGGCGCGAGTGAGTTAGTGGTGGCCTCCCCTGCAGGAAGCAGGGGTATCCCGAGGCGTTTACGAGATAGAAAAGAAACAAACAGACAAACAAACCCCAATGAAACTTAAATACTGTCAGTAAATCAAGTCAGTGGGACGGAACAATCATTCTTCCTGGAGTATTAATAGTAGGAGGATCTGACAGAACATATTGGTTAGTGGGGAATTTTCACTCACAGAGCAGTCTTTCTAATTGCGAGTGATAGTAAATATGTTGCCGAGAGAAGTGAAGCGCACTGCACTATAGCAAGCTCTCTGAGACACTAAGTAACTTAAGTTTTAATGCACGAAAAGGAAAAGGAAAAGGAAAAAAAAGATATTCTATGTGCTTTGGTTTTTACGCCAATTCTTTACTTGCCTTAATTAAAACAAAATAAGCGTGGTTTAAATACGTTTAACATAAAGAAATGTAATAAATATAATTCAATCTCATCTGGTCTTCCAATAATACAGTTGGCGTGCACTTGCCAGAGCTTTATAATATTCTACCTTGCTTTGTTTCCTATTGCCATGCTTCTTTGTCGGAACCTAATTGCTCGTAGTCTATTCAATGGATGGATTCACTTGATCTCAAATGCGCTTCACTTTCTTGGACAAGACGTTATCTCCACAAAATAAGTTCACCTGAATAACAATACTTATGTCTAAAGCACAGAGTAATTTTCATGAAAGATTGAGTTCGGAAGAGAATAAATTAGTAAAAAATATTCAATTTTATCATGTATATGTATGTATAAATAATTCCCGGCTTGTCGCCATTTTCAGCTGATTGAAAGTTATCACTTATAAAGTTGTAACAAAAGAGTGCAACAGTAAAAAAAGGAACATGACAAATAAAGTCCCGACAAACAGCAAGTGTTGCCAACCCAGAGTTAAAGAAGGAGGTGCACAAGAGTAAAAGGATGCGTGAATTTCTTTAAAAAAATCGTCTATCTACGAGGAATTCGCTGTATATACTCGTCGCTGCTTGCTTTTCAGCAGCTCTGTTTTATAGATTTTGTTCTAATTTATGCTATCTTAGATTGGTTCATTCATCCTTCCGAAATTAAAAAAGAATTTTACCGCCGTTTACGTCGCATGCTGACTTAAGAAGTGAACGCCAAGAATATATTCGATGCTATTGTAAGCTTTGCGACTCCTGTTCTACAAAACAATTTTGGGATTATAGAGGGAGACAACACGAAATACATGGACTATAAAATTCCTAAAATGGCCGATACCATCCTGAGGCTGATGTTGACAGCTCTTACATATCCAGGAAGAAAGGCGGTATGTTTTGCATGTTGTATTGTACTAACAGGTTCAATTTAGAATTTTGAATATATTAATTTTGTATTTTATGTTTCTATTTGTAACACATATTACATAAGTTTTTAATTTGATTTTGAAATTTAGGAATTTTTATGGCTCACAATCATTTCTAAATTGTTTGAAAATTTATTATTCTTTGGTGAAATCTGTACGTTTTTAAAACCTGTTCCTAATTCATATATGCGCAGTTGTAGCCCCTTTATATCGTTCAAGAGAGTAATGAAGAGCTGAAAATTTGATTTTTCTAGTAAATTGAATATTTTATTCAATTATTATTTGTATGAGGTGCTGACTGTTTTTCCGTGTAAGGAGTTGCTTACTAAATTGTGACTGAGTGATATAGATTGTAGGATTGCACGGTAATATAAGGCACCTAACAGTATTAGTGTTGGATTTGATGAGAGAAATCCCAGTTGAAAATCTTACTGAGGTGAGCGAGGGGTACATTGTACCCTTGTTTTAGCACTTAACAATACATAGAAAGAAAACACTGCCACGCGACCTTACACGCTGCCGCTGCCTATATGATTTTTACATCACAGTATTATCCTTATCGAGAATGCTGCTAGAAAGATAATAATGGTTAAAATGCTATAGATTTTTCTCTCTTCGATTGTGGCACACTTATAATCAATTAGTGTCTCTAATTGAACAAATGTTAAAGTGGATAGGATCTATAACTTTATATCCATTAAAGCAACGAACTTTGATATCAAAAGAAAAAAGTTCCTTTTTTACTCTCATTTCTACATATGGAAGAAAAAATGAGAGAATAACGGTCACTTCTAAGTTTTTTCTCCATTTGAGACGCGAATGGAAGATGTTGACCGAATTTTTTAGATTGTGAACCCGTAATCGAAGTGCTTCTGATGCATGCCACCGGGGATCAGCACCTTCTGTGGGAGGGTATCCAGGCTTGGGAGGGAATCGTACGTGATGTGTGGAAGACGGACATGCAGCAAAATGGTCGTCGCACCTGGGCATCTTGACAGAGGACCGTGTTTGATAACCAACGTGAGTGAAACTTTCATCTGACTCAATATACACATATTTTTGTGTAGATACCTACGGACACGGAAAAAAATGTTGAAACCTATTACCTGTATACTTTTCCATGTCTTATCATTAAAAAGGTGAAAAGAGAATCGTATTAATGATGATTACACATAATCCTTCACTCGCTGGCAACGATCGTGCGCATCTGACAATATTTCACATTTTAAATTGTTAATACACAAAACTGCTTGTAAATTGCGACCTACGTATTTATTATTTTATTCAAAATTAAATTGTCTGGAAAAGCTCAGATCGTTTGTCTATATTAGTTATACAAAGTAATCGTGCTTACGATACCAACACGTGTACTCATAAACAATTTCGTGGGGGACTGTGAAATAATTATCAAGCCCCTTAATAGACTAATAAAAAATAATTCGCGAACGGTATCTGTGATTTTTGTAACACCGAAGAAAGGTCAGAATTAATAGCACTAACTCTCCTAACTCTCTCTGATTGTCTCATAATTTCAGAAGGATTAAACATAGTACAGATTATATACAATCAAACACATCAAAGTTCACAGAGTATATCATTCATTCAATACTTGTTGGTCTTAAAATAACGGCCAACGTTTCGAGGTCTCTGTATGACCAAATCTTCAGAACCTCTGAACAGCAGTGAAGAGTATTACATTACGTGAAATGTTATTTTTACACGTCAAATTTCTTGTTCAAATACTTCTAATAATTTTCAAATTACTCATGAAATTTTTTCTCATGAAAATCAGCGAGGATTGTCAGTTGGATTCATTCTGTCCTACACACATGACAACTAATGTTGTCATCAACATGGAAAGATATTATGATTAATAATATAATGTCTGGTCTAGTAGGGGTCTTACAACAAGAATTTCATGAATAATTTGGAAATTAATAATAAGATAATATTAAACTTTATTGTAAAAAAAGCAGTTACAAACTGCGAATGACCACGCGGAAAACATTAAACTAATATACTCTCAGGAAGCAAGCAAGGGACCATCTCGTCAATTCCGATCAAGGGCCCCAAGGCAGAGGCGGATTTGACATTTCAACATACTCCTAACAATAAAAATAATTGTTAGACACCTATTATAGTACTAACAAATACCAAAAAATATTGTATTTAATAAAATAAATAAAAGTCATTTCACAATCACGTATTATTATCAAGCTATAAATCATTCGGAAATTATTGTTGATAATTCGTAACCATTAAATAACACTAAATTCGCTAATAATTATATCAATTGATGCCGCCTCTAGACAAGAGCCTAGCGAGTCTTTATAAAAAAAATCCGCATCTACCCGAAGGAAATCCGGAGAAAAATCCGGGTAAAAATGGGGCTACAGAAATTTTCTTTTGTGGTGCTTTAGGACTCGTCAACGTCAAAGTCATTAGAACCCTGCTACAGAAATAATGTACACAACCGTGCCAGGGTTGAGTACATATACAACTAAATTTATATGAATAATAAGACATAATACTATCATGCAAGAAAATAGTTTTTGAGATGGTTATAAGTTATTTTAAAAGTACTACAGCAATGGCGTGATAAAGTACAAGATGACTTTGCTTTTTATTAAAATCAATAAATTCTTTTACAGTATAGAATCATTGGTGCAGAAGGTAGCTTTTAAACGCGGATTTGAAGAGGTTCAATTTAATAATATCTTTTATATATTTGGGCAGGGAATTATATAGAACGGTTCCAAAATGATATGGTCCTTTTTGACAAAGCGCGGTTGACGCTCTCGGACGATGAATATTATTCCTCTTGCGAGTATTGTGTTTGGAAAAAGAAATGTTTTGTATGAAACAAGGGTGACGCTTCAGTAATTTGGTCTTAACAAACAGGACAGTTTCATACATAAAAATGCAGGATTAAGTTAAAATATTTAATTACATAAATAAAGGTTTATAAGGAATACGGGGGTGAGATTTACAAATTATCTGAACAATCCTCTTTTGAATTCTGAAAGTTTGGACGCGCTGTCCGGAATTTCTCCAGAAGGTAACGCCGTATCGTAAATGGGAGTAAACATCTGCAAAATTTACGCAACGGAAAATATGTGGACTAACAATATTAACTAAGATTCGTAATGCGTAACACAATTTACTCAATTTGGAATTAAGATTGTCAACGTGACAATTCCATTTGAGATTGTCTTGAAAATGAAGACCTAAAAACTTTGTATTCGTAACAGTTTTTAATTTTAACGAAAGAGAAATTTGGGGTAAAGATTTGGTGATACTATTGTGAAATGACATACACTATTTTGTCGGTGTTTACAATGAGGCAATTTGCAAGGAACCAAGCCGAGAGATTAGACAAAACTTTTTGAGCATTGGCGTGTTTACTTAGTGGATTAGTGTCATCGGTAATAAGAACCATTTTGCAATCTGATGTGGAGAATGACATGTCGTTCACATACAACAAAAAGAGTATAGGGTCGAGAATTGAACCTTGGGGAACTCCGCGAGTTAATGGCTTTGTTTCTGAAAGGCAATGCTGAAGCACTTTGTTTTTAGTACATGATATTTCAACCAGTTGATATCTATCTTTTAAACAGGAAGTCTGTCTCTGATGCGCAAGTCTAGATAATCTTGAAAGGAGAATTTCCCGATCAATGACATCGAATGCTTGAGATAAATCAAGACAAACACGTTGAGGGTTTTCTCCATGATTAAGAGAGGTGGTAAGATTATTTAAAAAAGAAATATTGCGCTGGTGATGGAAACGGATTTCCGAAATCCGTGTTGATCGTCAGAGAGAATGTTGTTTTTGATAGAAAATCTAGAAGACGCTTATAGAATTTTTCAAGGATTTTTGAGAAAATGGGTAGTAGAGAAATTGGTCGATAATTACCAACATTGTCTTTGTTTCCTTTCTTGTATAAAGGTTTCACTTTAGCACTCTTAAATATGTTAGAACACACCCCTTCCGATGAAGAACTATTAAATATCTTTATGAATGTTTTTAATATAACGTGGGACAACAATAAATTCGGGAATATCATGTATACTTGTTTAAATATTGTTTTTTAATGAACTGATGATTTTCATGATTTTACTGGCGTTAGTTCCAGAAGGGAACATAGAATGAGGCACGTTTGTGGATATATTCGGAGGACATTGGTTTTAACATACTAAATCAGTTAATTTCCCTACTTCTGGGAAATAAAAATCTTGAGAAATGGAATCGAAGTTAGATCGTGGAGGGGAATATGAATTTGGTACGGATTCTAGTCCCGGATCAAACCGGCACGCTGCACCCGAACGCGATTGTCACATTCGAGTACCACATTGAACACTTGAGCGCAAGATGTAACAGTGTATGGGGCCGTAAAGAGATATGGATGTAGGAATAGATAAGGGTGAATGATATGAAGGAGCAGGAGGAAGATCAGGGTCAGGGGAAGAAATAGCTGCGTAGATGGGAAGAGGTGATGATGAGGTAGGAGCAAAGGGTGATGGAGGAGGGGAAGATTATGAGGTAGGAGCAGAGAGAGGTGGAAATAGGTGTAGGAGTGGGTGAAGGAGCAGGAGGAAAATGTGAAATCAGATGTGAAGCTAGGAGAGAACCGAAGTGAAGTTTCCAGAGGGTTTCAGGTGTAAACCGTGCTGGGTAAAGTCCTTGGCAGTCAGGTGTGGTTGCAAATCAAAAAAAGTGATTCTTGTGTCTCCAGTTAATATTTTAGGGAGGTGTTTGCCAGGTTAATTTCGTGATTTATTTGTGAAACGTTGAAGCGTGGAGGCAGGCTAGAGCGTACTAAGTTTGTGTGCTGAGAGGCCATTTTTAGTTTTGGTAGATGATCAGACGCGTTCAAAAAGACCACCCAAGTTAATATTGTTCTTCCCACCTATGATGATTACTGTGTCCCTCTCAGCGAGTTTTTTAGTGTAGGTGTCCGGCTCTCGAATAACTTCAGCCAAACGATCGTTTGGCTTAAAGAATCCGGAGACTAAGACTGTCTAGGAAGCAAAATAGAGGACATGTAACGACCGTGCGAATCAGCTTATATGAGCACGTTTGATTCCTGCGTGGAAGTGTTGGCTTCATCTCTGGGTAGCACTATTTTAAGTGGTTTTGGACGGCTGTTCTTACCAGTGTGTAATTTGTGAACAGGTTTGGATACCTGACGGGAGGAAACTAATAGATAAGGGAGGAAACTGGGACATGTCATCTAACACACTAAACCTATTTTGAGTAAAGAGTTGGGCTGAGGTATGTGTAATTGGTTGAACCGGGTGATAGGAGTTGGAAGAACGGCGAGAATTCTTGACTGTAGTCCAACCGCCGGTCGTGTTCTTATTGACCTCTTCCAGCGCACTGACCCGTGTGTCAATATAATGTACCAAATCACTGTACGCCTTGTGAAGGTCAGCTTTGAATGCGATTGTGAGTTGGTTAGCGACTTAGCGACGAAAGCAAATGAGTACATGAGAACTGACAAGTAACTCTGACATATATTAGCATAATAGTAAATTTATTACTATGGAAATTGCAAATGAGATTTTAAATAATAAATAAATAAACAAACTGACAACTAAAATAATAATTTAGGACGACAACTGCAGTTAAATTAATTCGACAATACCTTATGCAATATTATGTTAGAGTGTAATGAATAACTACAAAAAGAACAAGGAAACAAATGATAAAATATTGGAATAATTCTATTTACGGTGACGAAACTTGAGCAGCTCAACAATAGAGTACATTATATATAAGTCAATAATGATGAAATAGTATTCGCACCAGAAAATCTACATGCAACAAAATAATTAAATTTATGATTCCGTTTGTACTTACGTAAACTTTATCACACCTTTGAATGAAGCACTTGAATGAAAATAGGGAATTATATTCGTTCCGTTAGGTTTGAAAACTTTAGGAAGTGTTAGTGTTTTTTCACTTAACACTCACACAGAACAAAGAATTTTACACTACATTGAATCTAAATACAACTACTAAATCACAAAAACTCGAAAAAATAAACTAATTAAAAAATTAAACTGAAAAATAGAGAGAGCTCATTCACGATTGCAGCTAACGCAAGGAGCATGCTCCTGGCGTTAGTATTTGAACAAGAAAGAACAAATAGTAATAGTTTTTGAACAAGAAATTCGACGTGTGAAAATAACATTTCAGTTAATGTAATACTATTCACTATTGTTCAGAGGTCCTGAAGATAAGGTCATACATAGACCTCGAAACGTTGACCGTTATTTCAAGACCAACAAGTGTTGAATAAATGATATACTCTGTGAAATCATGTATACTAATAAATATTTTTCAGTGTATATTGTCTATTTACATACATTTTTATACCTGTACAATCTATTAGCAAGGTGGGGTACAAACTTCAATGTAAACTTCAATTCTCACTCAGCGTTAAAATCAAGTAATTTTTCGTTCAACAATCATCATATTTTTCGAGCAACAATTCTATCGTATCAAACATTCTTGCTTTAGATATGTAACATAGTGTAGCGGTTATGCTACATTCTGTTAACTTTCTATGAATATTCTATTGATTAACCATTCTAGAAGGTATGAATTTCTTCTAGAACTAGACAAAGGAAAAGTGCTAATAACAAAGTGCTTTCAACAAGTCCAAAAAAACAAGTGACGGAAATAGTGCAACCTACCAATCCGGACGTAGTAGGTAACCGGAGAAAAACGTCACTTGTTCTTATTAGAGACAAGCATCACTCTGAGACGATCTGTGTAAGCGAACGCACCGTCTCTCTCTAGCCCCGTCACTCCATACGAGTCATGTCGCGAGTAGCTCAAAAGTGTCAATATTTGATCGCGACCAAATACGAGTGTTATACTTACTAACTGCTTTTCGACCACAAAAGCTTGCGAATATTGTACCGAGCTTCTGTACAAGTGTGTAACTTTTATATTTGTCATTAACTTCAGTGCATGAAACTCTGTAATGGAACAAAGTGTATATGAAGTATGATTGGTAATTTTTCAGGAACTCTTAATCTCTGACTTCCATAAACTTTAAATTGTGAACGTGGAACCCCGACGACTTTGTGAGTACGCTTAAAACTGTTATAATCTGTCTTGTCAGAAATTGTACGAGCATTAACTGAAAATTATCAAACCAACAAGAGAAAAACTGACTAGCTGACTAAAGTAAATGTATTTTCTATATTGTGTACCGTCCTCACAAATATTTCAGTTTGTGCTATTAAATTGTCAGTGCCTTATCATATTGAACCTGTGCGTATTATTCTTGTAACCTAGCATAGTAGTTCTATTTACCCTTCTTAGTAAAATTGTTTTTATTTTGTAGGGGAAATAAAAAATGCGAACACGCAATCACCTTCTGAATCATTAAACATTATTTAGGAACTTTAAATATAAGTCACAATCTACACCCCCGACAATAGTAACCAATGCTTGATAAATGAAGTTTTCCCTTGGTCTCAGACCTATAACCATTCTCAATTTACATAGACTAGTCAATTTTTATAATAATGATAATAATAGTTTATTAATCTGCAAGTGAGCCATGCTCGGTGGCAGATTGAAAATATAATAGACATAATAAGAATATACATAATGTGAAAAAAAATGTGAAAAAAAAATCTTCGCCCAAATATCTACAAAATATACACACACGGAATAAAATTCTTAGAAAATTTGTAGACAAGAAGCGAGAAAGAAAATACATTTAAGAAATTAAGAAGCTAAATTAGGCCCCTATGTGTGTATATTCACATACGTACAAAAACACATTTTCACTTACTAACAGATACAGAAACACACTCATACGTATGCAAGCACGGTTAAATATACACCCATATACCATTACTCCTCCTATAACCTTAATGTAAAAATATATGCTATAATATAATTAAAAGAAATTAATAACTATAAATATAACGCCAAAACAGGATTGCTCTGAACAGTCACGCTCACTTCACATCACTTCACTGCACTACACTACACTGCAATTCTATTCGCTCTGAGCATTTTCTATATCCTTTGTCTCTATTCACGACACTACATTGCACTTCACATGTACTCCTATTTCGAAGAAGCAAGAAGACGGTTGCGGAAACATTTTACTCTTTTTGGTAAGTTCGTGTGTTGTTGCAGGTAAGTTATTCCAGTCTGCAAAGGTTCTATTCACAAAGAAGTATTTCTCAATATCTGTCTCGTTCCCTACATTTTATTTTACGCTTGTGGTCGCCGCGACTAATGTAGTTCGGTTGATGGAGCCTTGCGTTCACTGATTTCCATGCAGTGTCTCCCATGAAGGCTTTAAAGAAAGCACAAAGACGAACTACCTTCGAACTACCTTCGATTGGAAAGTGTGTCCCACTCTGAATTAATGTTATGTGTGTTGTCTCTAACAAATTTTGCAGAGTTTCTTTGTATCCGGTCATTATTATCATAAACGGCTTAGTTCCCATCGTTCTCTTGTAATTTAGGAAGGAAAAATATACTTTTGTTGCTCTTTCGTCCTTTTTCCCTCCGTAAAATAAATGTTATAAAATAAATAATTATAAAATATATAATTTAAAACTTATTAATATTAAAAATAATTTTATAAACCTCACCATTTTGCAAAACGTGAATATATATATATATATATATATATATATATATATATATATATATATATATATNNNAACAACTTTCTTCGTGCATTTTTCTAAGCTGCAATCTTCCGAATTTCCTTGGTAACTGTGTAAAACATTTTTAACAAGCTCGTCCAAGTTCATCGAATGATTGGTTCCACAATTGAAACATGCTTCTGTAAATTGCTTTTATATTGACAGTCTTGTTTGTTACAAGTACTCTCTTATTAATACGTCGGGAGATTTTCTGAAAGCTGTTTCTTGGAAACTCTGTTTTGTTCGCGCTGCCACGCGCTTACGCTTCCTGGTAAAATATTTTCACTGGTATTCATTTCACCAAAATTACTTGCGCTCTTGAATTGTATATTCATTCACCCATCTTTTTCTTGTCTAAAGTTAATAAGAAATCTATGTATTTATTTTCTTGGCTCAAATTGTGCAATAAGATTTGGACATCTTCGCTCTCTATGGATGAAAGTAGCAAAGCTTAGGTTAGCGAATCAAACACACAAGTTGCTGATAATTAATTGTTTCTATTCTCCAATGCTGATTGCATTCAAATCTTTAACATGATTGCCATTTTTCCGAAATCACTATTTTTTTTCCAAAGTCAGCTGATGTAGTAATGTTTATAGTTGTATACTGAGATGAGCACAATTCTGGTAACATGCATGTTGTTGTCATTGTTTTTAATTTTAGTCCAATGCTTCTCTGATTTTTTCTTCAATCCGATTTTATCTGTGGAAATCGTAATTCTCTTTCTCAATACAATGTTAATAATTGTTATAGAAAATCAATTTTTGCAACTTTTTTCGTTGTTACTAAAATGTACAAAAATCATACAAACTGTTCCTCCAAACCACGTGCCTTCAGCAAGACCCCTTGCAGAGACAATCTCTGACGCACAGAAGACACTCGTAAAGCACAAATACAGTTAACCATCTTAGGGCAACGTCAGAAGAAATATGAGCACCAATGCCAGCTGCCGACGTGGAGGAACGAAGCACACCAGCCAGGGACATGTTATCACAGATGATAAACTCCTGACTGAAAACATTCCTGACTGACTTTCATACAGTTTACCATCGACGACCGACATGCGACGGAAAACTCCACCCTCGTTTTATATTAGTACTCACTGTATCTTACATGAATAAATACTCACTGCATAGCTTCTTACTCGCGAAACTTCCAGAGGAATCTTTCTCATAAACCCCCAAATAATCTCAATCCCTCCTGGCCCGTTCGTCTCATATGTATTGGAACCAGGTAACGGTCATTTGTTGAGAGTTCTAGAAGCAGTGTCATTTATGTGGCCATTAGTGAATTACGTGAAGATTAAAATTATTTTCCGCTTATGTTCATAACAAGTTTTGGAAAACTTTCCCATTTCATAAGAGTTTTGGAAAACAAATAAACCCTATTTAATCGAGAACGACATTTTCTCGGCAATTTCCTTTGAAATGTTCCTTTATTGTTCTTTGTTTGCCGGTTTTGACAAATTTGTTAAAAAATAATTTAAATGAATCATTTAACTAATATCCTGGACAATTATTCTGAACCTAGTAAATTTTAGGTGTACCTACGTCCGGTGGTGCTAGTGCGGCAGAAACCCCTGTGAACCCAGGTCTCGTTCTTGTTTCGCATTGGCGAAGTCCGCTTAAGACCACGGTCATCTCCCGCTGGGGGCCAGCGGATTTCCATCCGTTGTAAACTCACGTTTCATATTTCTTGCCTCTTGGGAGCATCGCACGGCGGAGCAGGACTGTGCCATTTCGTGCAGCAAGTCCTGCGACTCTCATTGCTTTAGAAACATATTCTAAGTATGCTTAATGTGAACAACAACAATAGGATTTATTGCTAGGAACTTTGTGGTTAATGTAGGTTGCTATAGGAAAATAATGATAATGAAATTCCATTTGGTCTATAGATGTTAACATTATGAGGAAAGTTTCCATCAATTTCCTATTCTCGTTGAGAACATGTAAATAAATCATTTGCAATGTAACATGCATAATCATTTGCGATGTAATATTCGTACAAATCAAAATGGACTCTCAAATTTGTAAGAAACTTTCATTCACTGACTGTAGTTCCTTGAGGAGTTATCTTTTATTGGCCGTGTTGTAGATTTGTATTCCTGATTTTGCACATTAAAAATTATCTTTCATCTCGATTTGAAATAAAATACAACATCAACAAGTAAAATGAAAGCATATGATAACACGTATGCAGTGAATTGAAGTTTTGAATCTCTTTTAAAGTTGATTTCACATCGCAAAATGTAAAACTTTTGTACTCACAGCGAGGAAAAGTTAAGAAAATTGAAACATTTGTTTAAAAGACCGTAAAACTGTATTAAATCCTGAAAACTTTATGAGTGTAATCAATTTTGATCATGAAATAATATTTTATTGTGATGATCATAACTATTAATTAGAATACCAAGTACGTCATCATAGTAAGTTATAATTTCCCCTCGTTTCGAATAAAATTCCACATTCCCAACAAAATTCACAGCTTTACAATATTCAGAATTCCAGAAACAACACTCATAACAATGTTTCAAAGAAAATATGAACTTAATCCATCTGGATATTAAGATAACATGCTAGAATATTTTATGTTAACCTATTAACGTAGGAAATTTTCAAGGACAACATTGGAATATTATTTAATAAATCTCTGTTCATGTGCTTCATATAACATATTTCATAACGTCGATCAATAACATTTTCTTTATTTTATTTTTAGTAAAACGACTCGGGATAAATCGGTACACACACATGGAGGACACTCAATGATCTAGTCCGGGTGGTTTTGCAAGTAGTGCTTGATGACTAAAAACTGCCATATAATTAAAATGTTTGGATATTGTATCAGTTGTAGTAGAATTAGTTATAGGATCGGTGAGAGGAGGGCAAGGAGGGTTGGTGACACTTTGCTGTGGGACATGACGTGAAGATAGCTCTGCTAACTGCGACTGACCGTTGTGGGAAATGTGCAGAGAAACCGTTACAATGAAAAATGCTCGTCACTGATTGATGGAGGAAAGTGACGAACCTCTAGCTCTTCCATGTGCCCGGACGACTGTCTTACTCCTAATTACATTCAACTAATAATCTATTATCGTAAATATTTTACTACAGGACCTTTGTTGTAGCAGTCAGTTTCTTAAAAAAGCATAATTTTGTGTTGTGCAGCGTGACGCGCTCATAGAAAACTATAGCTGCTACAAAATAAATTTGGAAAAATATAAGAAAGTACAGACATAAATCTACGAGTACTTGGCTTCAGTACATGGTATTAATATGAGGGATAGTTTTTAAAATACTTTGAAAGTACAACCGTGTCCAATTTTGGTACAAAAAATTTAATTTTAATTTTTTTGAGATAATGACTAGACAGTTTTCACAAGCTTTTACTTCACTTGCTACGTTCGTATGTATGAACGTATAAACTTCCGTTGAAATATTTGTGTTTTTTGTGTCTTTATTGTGGCTGAGAGAAGTGAATTTAGATATGAGGAGTGTTTCGGACTACTTATTGATCAACCCACCTATTAGTGCGGTATTGTAACCGTTGTTACTGGCTGTGTGTTTATTTCTTTGTGAAAGTTTTCTTGTGAGAGTGGGACCCAGAAAAGTCTGTTTATCATTTAGTGAAAGGCCTCGTGTTTATGTGAGGGTGGATGGAGTAATTTGCTATGAAGAGCATTGTCACTGTGTGTAGGTTTCCGAAATATATTAAATTCACGATGATCTTGTATTAGAGTTATGGAATGATCAAAGAAATTTAGTGCTCTCTATTTCAGTGGTGAGATGTATAATACAGTGAAAGGAATTGAGATAATGAGTGAATTGGTCTAATTGTCTGAGTGTGAATAACCAAAGTGCAATGGTATCATATATATATCTGAACCAATATATTATATTGTTAAGAAGTGGATGTTGGAATTAAGTGCTATGAAAGCGCTCGAAATTGTCCATGAATATCTCCGCGAGTAAAGGTGATAGTGGTGACCCCATTGCAGGTCAGTGTCTTTCGTGAAGAATTTCTTATCGAACTTCAAATAATTACGATCTAGACAGAAATTAAATTAGATTCGAGAAAAGGCTTTAAAAACGTTCCCAAGTAATCCCATTTCAGATTGTAAAACTCTACTACAATCCAAAATAAATTCGAAAATGAGATTTTTACAGAAATGTTCGTTTTGGAGGTCCCTGATTCTGAAAAAGTGGGTTTTGGCATGACGTCCGTCAGGTCCCTCTGTGCGTCAGTGCTCACCACTGCTGACCAAATGTAAAAATAAATTTTATTCACTTTTGGTATTGTCGATAGAATTTACTAATGGTCGATGCACATGCTCTATTTTTTTTACTTTAATATAGAGGGTACTTCACATGAAGGTCAAGGTGCAGTTTTAAATATATTTCGAAAACGACTACAACGATTTTTACTTAAATATTATGTAAGCAAAGTGTAATTAGTATACACTACAACCGCATTAGCGGTTAATCGCGTGAAAGTTTGGAGCAGACGCAGTAAAATGATTTCTGTCTTCTCTACTTACACATTTGTTTATTTTTTCAAAAAGATTGAATCATTTAGCAGTGTAAATGGATGAAGGAGTGGTAGACCAGACTTTAGTGACCTGAAGTGGAAGGTATGATAATGAATAAATGACTTTATTAGTGGCGAGACTCAGACCGAGGTCTGCTCTTCCGCCTAGCCACAAATGATAAAATACAAAACGATCAAAGCACACTCCATATTAAACTAATTTTGTCTTTTACTTGCACGGTAAAAAAAAATGTTTCCATTAAGCAGGGGTGCCCGTAGTCGTGATGCAAATTTCATTATTGTTAACTATGGTGGAGGGGTTCGAGAAATTGAGATTTTGTGTGTTTTTACAATATAAAATAGTCAAATAATAAAAATACTTTAAAAATAAATACATTGAAACAAAAATAACGATGTATTAATTTTAAAACTTTACTGACATTTTAACACGATAAATAATTTCAATTCATTTTAGAAACTGATGAATAAATCTTAAAATGCTATGACGTGAAGAAGTCTGTCGAGACCTCTGAATAAGCAGGCGCGAGCGTGGAATAAGGTCTGAGAGGTCACCTCGTGGCCGGACCGGAAGACTCCTGACATTCGTGTGAACCAAGAAGGGAAAACAGGTACCTGCTTTTCTATCTTACAATGGTGAGATCACTCAACTGACGGTAGATCTAGAAAATAGTCCTTTGCACCGAATATCTATTACCTTGTCTCCAGTGTTTTAGTTTACTGTCTGTGATCAAGGGCGGAGCTCAATGCTTTATCTTGTCTTTTTTCCCATGTTACACTGTTCAGGAACCTGCGTGTTTCTGTTACAGTTCTTTGCACGATTTGTGTTGAATTAATCAATTTTTACCGTGTTTGCAAAAGGTTTTACGTAAGAAACAAACTCAGTACTAGAAGACCTATATTGGAATGATTGTTTAATGGTACTGTTAGATATGACAAGTGGATAGAACTATGCAAAAAGAATTCAAATTTAAAAATAATGTAAATATTAAAATAACAAAAGCGAAGTGAAACGGTAGTGGATGTTGTAAACTGTAGTCCGAGAGAGAAGTTACTGAGTGTGGTTTGAGGTAAGAAGAGAGGTAAAATAAAAACTGTTGCTTCTCGAATTCTACATAGAAATCTCTTACGGTGAACCTCACCGTCAGGTAACAGATTAATTATGTTGAATGAAAATGAAAGACGGGACCGACTCTCATTTTCAAAGCTCAAAGTCCCTTGTTCGAATCTCGGTCCCGTCTCTCATTTTCATTCAACATACATAATTACTCGAATTCTACGTTGTAGAGTCTACAATATAATTTTAGTTCATGTACAGTTGCTGTCACGCACACCTACTCTCATCACACATTTTGCAACTTTTTCCTTGGGTACTTTCCTGGCCTACGCTTCTTAAAATCAAGTGACAAATCTGCTAATTTCCTCATCTTCTTTCTTTTCATATCTTACAAAAGAAGTAGGGGACATGTATCTGACGTGCTTATACAGTGAAATAATCCGATGAATCGTAAGAAACCTTGAAAGCTGAGTTAAGCTCATATAAATCTGGATACATATGAAATCTTTGAATGCTTCTATGAAATTTAAAAGTTCAAACTCTATTCTGGTAATTTGTAGCAGCTGATATATAATTTCAAACCTAATTATGTGTTTTATATCAATTAAATTTATCCTTTATCAGTAAAATGGATATAGGTGATGAACATTCTTTTTTACTTCCTTATACATGTGGTAAAGAGACAGTACTGTAACCGAAAAAGAATCGCAAAATTTTCACAGAAATATTCGTTTTTAGTTTATCTGATTCCGAAATCTTTTTGTACTACGACGTCCGTATGTATGTTCTTGTGTGCGCACTTGGCTAAACAGATGAGTCAATTTCATTCACATTTCGTATTTAGCGTAGTAAATGTTTGTTATTAATGGAAGTGCTCTGAAATATTTTTATCTTTGAACTTCATATGAAGTGTATTAAAGTATAATTTAAAAAATATTATCAAAAGCGACTCAAATTTCTTCCTTTAATTTTGTCATAGAAGTGGAAACATTATATCTCTCAGCTGAGTCATTACCTCATTTATTTTCCTCATGGATCTCATTGATTCACTATTCCAAGAGAGTTCAAAACTATTTAGTAGTGCAGATGCACCAAGCTGAGGGAGATTTCGACTGAAGAAAACTATTGCCTGTAGAACATTGGAAGGTGGCTGGGTATCTCTCTCACTTCATCACCACTTCTTTGTTCCGAGACGTCTTGACCCATACATGATTTCTTACACATATTTTTCCTACACATTAAGGTACTAGCCCTTCGTGGTCGGAATGATTTATTTTTTACAATATTTTACAAGTTTCATTGTTAACCGAAGATATCTATTATTATATAAATTTTATCAGTATTATATCTTTCATTTCAGTTTTCTAAAGCAGTATTGTCTATTGAATTGTTTTATCTACACTAATTGTTTTCAAATCTCTTAAAATAGAGAATAAATGAAGTATTTCCGCTGAGAAATATAATTCTGATACGTCTCTACCAAACTTTAAAGGAAAATACCGCTTATATGTTTGGAATATAAGCTAATTACACTTTCTGTACAGAAAAATTAAAGAAAAAATTATATACGTTGTAGAGAAATGTTACAAAATGTACTTTTATTATCATGTCATATATCCTATATGTTACAAATTAGAATATTCAGTGCATTATTTTACTTCTCTCATCAATCTGGACACACTATTCTGGTAGCAAGAAGTTTTTTTAAGAATGCCAGGGCATGGGATGCTCTTTCCGGCGAATGCGTGCAAGCTGTCGGAAAACACTTTCGACGCGAAATCTATCAAGGTGCTCGGGGCCAAATTTCATATCGAAAGTCTCCCTCTCAAGAAATCTCTCTGATTGTAAGAATGTTTTCTCTCTTTTTCTCTTAAACACAGAAGCACTTATGTTTTGCTTTGAAGCAAATGGTACCTTTGTAAATATACTGTGTTAATACAATGCTGTTTTTAATCGGAAATGGAATATTTTGAATTTTAATCAACCTAATGTTTTTGGGAGGTGTATTGGAGGTAAAATAATTGTTTAAACCCGTTCCTATTATACTTCTTTTGTTTATTTTTATTATGTTCATTTTCAGTGGCTCAAACTGAAGATTTAACGAAAAAAAGAGAAAATGTTTAGACCTTAATTACTGAAACATGTATGTAAATCATAATAAATATTTTGATATGATAGATCGTAATTTAAATAATCTTGTTAGTAACTCGCTATTACGAGGTATTTTACAGACTTCTTAATGTCAAGCAAAATTGTAGACACGTACGTTTATTTGGTATAAGTTGTTTCACCCATTCGCGTATACTCACATTGGAAAATTCGTTTAAACTTTCATTTCAGACGTTTAAACGAGATGGTCTGGACGTATAAATGAGCGTGTTTTCGATATAAAATATTATGTTTTGGCATCTCATATAGAACCCATTCATTTTTTAAAGTTTCGCATTAGCAATAGTGGTATTATCCAGAAGTTTCACTAACAAATGTGTGGAATGTCAGTTAGTTCAACGAAAGGAAGACGTTGGCCCCCAAGAGAAAGATCTGGATCATTGTGGAGACTGTATATTCTACAGAATTGCATATAACATGACTTGGATACAGAAAAACTAAAACCGGTATATATTTGTGTAACTCGTGTAAACGGTTTAAGACCAATTGCAGTTGCCTATCGATCACAGAGATGCTGCTAGACGAACAATAGATAGCGAAGTCGTCAACGAAGAGAGACGCATATACCGATTCTCGTACCACCGACGTAATACTATTTATGGCTATGGCATAAAGAGTGACTCTCATGATTGAACCCCGTGGGACACCGATTTCCAAAGGATTTTTAGAAGATAAATGAGTACCGGGGCAAACGCGGAAAGAGCGTTGAGATAGGAAGTTCTCCAGGAGCAGGAGAATAGTGCCTGGCAATCC
The DNA here is from genome assembly GCA_002313205.1 of Laupala kohalensis. Classification (NCBI taxonomy): domain Eukaryota; kingdom Metazoa; phylum Arthropoda; class Insecta; order Orthoptera; family Trigonidiidae; genus Laupala; species Laupala kohalensis. The sequence goes on from NNCF01127370.1 coordinate 705,981, forward strand.
CCATGAGTGCAATGTGCGTAGGATTCCGTACCTCCAGGTCGTGTTACAAGCTTTTCCTAGGTCAAATAAGATGACCACAAGGTGTTCCCTCAATACAAACGCTGATGAGATGGTGGATAACAACGCAACAAGGTGGTTCAACGTTGATCGCTGTTGTCCAGCGTTGACCGTCTGAAACCACATTGGATATTGTTTAGAAGGTTTCGCGATTCTAGAGACCCAACAAGGCGACGATTGATCATTCTTCCTAACAATTTGCAAACGTAGCTTGTTAAGATATCGGTCGAAAATGCGACGGATTAGAAAGATCTTTACGCTCCCTCGGAAGTGGAATAATTTTGGCTTCACGCCATTGAGAAGGGACGTTATGCTCATTTCAAATACATTTAAGTAAATTAAGAAGAAATTTCATACCTATCTCTGGAAGATGTTTTAGCTTCGCTTTATGTATTTGATCAGGACCAGGTGTTGTATCCTTTGATGACGCAAGGTCAGAGGTCAGCTCCGTCATTTAAAAAAGGAATGTTATATTCCTCGTCTCAACTGAAACTGAAGAAATCCAAGCAACACTTTTCCTCGCAAGCTTTCCGTTGGAGTAACAATAGAGAATAACCGAAGGAGTTAGAGACATTCGTAATGCGATGCAAGTTCTTCAGCAATGACTTCGAGAGAAGTTTGAAATTGTCCATTTACATTGAGATCATGGATGGAGAAAGAGGACCACGAACCTTGAATCTTGCTAACTCTACCATACGACAGATGATGGAGCACGGCTTGAAAGAAATGAAATGTAAGTCTTGCAGAAGGACGACTTACTTTCTCGAAGAGTTTGTTTTGCTCTTCACCTTTTAAACTCAATGAAATTATCAACAGTAGGATATATGTGAATCCGTGCTAAAGCTTTCTTTCTTGCGCTGATCACCTTTGCGCAATCCGAATTTCACCATGGAACTGGGCAATGCCTCGGATTACATGATGGTTTATGGATAGCAACATTGGCGGCTTCGAGAACCGCGTTGTTGAAATGGGATGCCGCAGCATCCACATCGGCGAAAGACACATCGCAAAGATTATTGTTGCCTTTGAATTCATTCCAATCTACTTTTTTCAATATCCACTGAGAGGGGCGAGAAACAGAGGGGCAGAAAAAATGTTCAAATATTCATGAATCGGGTAGTGGTCACTCCCATACAGATCTTCAAGAACTGTCCAACCTAAGATTGGAGAAAGTGAGGAACTGCAGATGGCCATATCAAGCACTGAGAAAGATCAGGAGGCTGTACTAAGGTGTGTGGATTGTCCAGTGTTAAGGAGCGCTATATCTCGGCTATCTAATAGTTTTCCTATTATATCACTCTTTGGGCAGTTGTATGAAGAACCCCGGAGTGGGTTATGGGCATTATAATCCCCGACGACAAGGAATGGGGACGGCAATTGGTCCATCAGACCAGCGAGATCCCTCTTCGTGAAAGACTGCCCAGGGGGATATAAATATTACATACCGTAATTGTAATAATTACATATCGTAAAGGGATGGTAGGCTCACCCTCATACATACGGTCAGAATGACACTTGTTTTAGAGTCTTCTTTGTCATAGACTGAAGCGTCCACGAGCACAGTGACGCCACCGAGTGCACGCAGACCGTCTTCTAAGCCCTATTACAAGGTATAGCCACGAGAGCAAAGGGATGTTTGGGTAAGAGATGCGTATCCTGGAGACAAACTATTTGAGGAGCACGAGGGGAAACAAGAGCTTAAGGTCTTCTGAACGTATACGAATGCCATTCAAACTCCAAGAAAGAAGATCCATGTTTTGGTGTTTATTTGCTCTTATTTGGACGTCTATGTTTCTTTTTTTGTTGACGACTATAAAATCAGACCCTACTGTGGTCCCCTCCCCGGGAGAGTCGTCGTGATTACTGCTAGAATGATCACTATCGGACATAACATTCCACAATTTCTGCTTCTTGAGCGGGAATTGCGTCGGCGACTATGGGAAGATGATGCCACATTAGAGTCTGGCTTTAAAATGTCAGACTGTCAAAGTGTCTGCGGGTCTTTGGGGAACTAGTTCTCGGCCGAGTACGAGTTGGACGTCGGGGGAATCTTTATCAGCAGACTGCGGTTTCTCGGTGGTCGTGGAAGTAGAGGTGGATGTGGAGACGGATGTAGAGGTGGACACAGATGTTCGTTCGGTATAATCTTATACTTTGTAGATATAATTATCTTACACCCCAGGAATTCCGCTTTCAAGGCGGAAGGATCATCAAAACTGGAGTTCCAGATATGCACATCATTGGTTTCTGAATATCTTCGAAATCCGCCTGACAGCCAAAGGAAGCTGTAGGTGTTTTTTTCGCGCTGACCGCTGTTGCAAAGGACTTTGTTATTGCGACAGGATATTTAATCTTACACCGACGCCTGACCTCGGGAAAAGAAACCCTATCCGTTACGCGGATCTTCTGGTTGTCTTTCTCCCTCAGATATTTAAGGCTTGTGTTTGAATTGGAAGGATAGTTTTCTTGACAATTCACACAGCACGGAGGCGAAGAGCAAGGAAACGAGTCGTGCGACGGTTTACCGCAAATAACACATATTTCTCTAGACGATTTGCAGCGGTCTAATATGTGACCGAATCTCTGGCACTTAAAGCTGCGCAGAGAACTCGGCACATATTGTCGAACACGCAGGGTGTAGAACCCACAGGAGATGCTCTCTGGAAGAGAAAACCAATCGAAGGTTAGAATCAAAGTGGAAAAGGGGGGGGCGAATTTCCCCTGTACCTTCCTCTTGACTCTGAATATTGATAACAACTTTCGACTGATAAAATTCCTTCAGGTCTTCATCAGATTCTTGTGCAAAACGATCGTGGTTAACCACTTCTTTGCATAAGTTGAAGCTGGGGTGAGTGGCCACCTTGACCTTTAATCCGGCAATTTCGTTTATGGATCTTATAAAATTAATTTGCTTATCTGTACGTGCCTCCTGCAGAATTTCTCCGTTCCGCTGGCGCACGACAGACTGCAGCTTTCGAATCACGGCGTCAATTATTTTCGCAAGACGAATCGCACTTACATACTTAAAAGTCTTTCCTTCCTCAATTCAACTCATGGCAAGGAAGCGAAGACCTAGTCTGAGCCGATTGGTCGGGTGTGGGTTAACCCCTGACCGCTAGTCCAGAACAGACCGAGCCAAAGCAAGCGTATTGAATGACTCATACAAGGAAATCCTTCTAGGGTTGCATGGCCCTTCAACTCGCTAGGATACCCACTCCCTCCGACACGGGTCACCATGCACTTGGGTGAGCGTTCAGCATACAGAGAAGGCCAGTAAAGAAGATTAAAGCGATAAAAGTGAAAAGTAGGTAATTAGGAAAAAGGAAAGAAATACTTGAGAACCTTCTCTGTATCCCTCCGTCAGGACGTGGACCGACTCACTTTGACGGAAACAGCGGTGATCTAGTGGTAGCATCTTCACTTCCAAGATCTTGCTATGAGGTAGAGTGTGGGTTCAAACCCTGCTCGACCTAACTATGTGAGGTTTTCAACTGGGGTTTCTCTCGTCTACTCGAGAAAAATGTCGGCTCGGCACCATATGATCCATGGCAACCCAACGTCTCTCCCTCGCAATTCCCTTACCAAAGTCCAATGGTTAAGTGGAAGTGCAGCCCTCAAGGCCTAAACCTCCTCAAAAAGCATAAAATAAAATAAAAACCATATCTGTACGTACTAATTAATGTTATTCCGAATTTTTCACTTTGAAAAAATGTTTTGAACAAAATTATCTTAGAAAAGGATAACCAATCAAAACAATAAATAATATATTAATTGAATATAACCGTTACAACCAGTTTCATAAAAGATTCCATTTTTTCAATTCGCCACCGGGAAGACTCAGCAAAGTCACATATTGCCTATATTTTTCAAAAACCCATTTGTCAGCTACCATCTGGAAAAACATTTCTTTAAGTATATCCCTTCTTTAAGAAGTTAATGTACTCTCCTCATTCTTTCCCGGTACAAAAACATTAGTGTTACGTGACGAAAATATTGCTATATTAGGTGTTTTTCATGGTCTTTCTCATAAAAAGCTTTTGAAAGTCATTTTATTTGAGATTTTTATGAGATGACATCAAGTCACAAAACGGGATAGTTCCCAGCAATAAATGTTATCAGTTAAGTATGCTTTGTTATTAAGAAAATGGCTTCCTCTAAATCAAATATTTAATACCGATTTAGCAATCAATTGTAATGCAGGAATCGTAAAATGTCTTCGACAACATTTCGATGGATCTATAAATTATAGCAATGACATGATGAAACTACTAAGGATTTAACATGAACAGCGAAAACATCGACCTATCTCTTCTTTTACGAGACAGGAGCTATGTTACACTCGTTTCCTTGGTTACGAAAAGGCTGAAGAAGATATCTGAGATGTGAGACAAGAAAGAAATTTGAAGCTATGTGAGAATATTACCAATGATCCTCTATTGCATAATGGTACGGTTTATGGCAAATATGAAAATAGATGTGTAATGTGAGGATATACACTGGCTATAATTGACATGCTACATTACCCACATAAACGTATTACTTTGCAGACCCTTGCATGATACTGCAATGATCAAATATGGAACCATTATTATTCTTAAATTAATATTTTATTTTACTATTATTTGTATTTTTAAAAAAATTCTATAATTTTAATAATTCCATTTTAGATTGGTTTTATGAAACAAAGTAAAATAAGTTGTATTTATATCTTAAATTAAAAACAAAGGTTGACATTAACCATATAAATCTTATTTGAATATTTTTCATTAATTTAAAACCCAAGAAGTGATTTGCACAATAGTTTCAAAAATATGCTTAAGTGCTTAGAGACACTGAATCATAAATAAGTACTACTCAGATAACGATACATTGTAGAACTGGACTAATTTATATTTATTTTTCTGTCGAGGCAAATTAGACTTTATGTAAAGAATGTTGGCATATTCTTTGAAATACAAGTTTAGGTTTAATGAAACCATCTCTGGCTAATGTGGACATTAAATCTGTGACTTTCTGAAATAACCAGTAAGTGTACTTTTTCTATTTCCGAGGTAGAACCGGTATAATTTTACTTAACTAGTTATTACCGCTTTTTTAGATTTTGTACGTACAGTTTCTCTGCTCGATTGGAGAAGATAGAACGTGTCTGAATCATTTTGACCAATACGAATGAAATTTAACAAACAAGCAAACATTTTTGACAATTATCTCAATTCTTTCTAAAAGTGCAGTTACCTGGTTATCACTGAAAACTACAGAAATAGGTTAAGTAACTAAATCCACGGCTTTCGAGCGACGGAAACCAGAAATAATAGGATAACCGTAATAGTTGATCCTGAAGTTCCTAAATCAATTGTCTACGAGAATCATTGAAAGTATGTTTTGTTATTAGGCGCTTACATAATTTGAATCGTTCCATGAAATCATGTTACGTAGACCATAGCATTAAATTGATGATTAAATCAATAAACTTCCTAATATCTGTTCAACTAATTTTGTTTTGTTTTGTGAATCCGGCGCAAACCGAAATTTCTTATTTGTTTGCGCTCTCATGGAACGTGAATGCTTACTGCATACCAAAAATATCTGTTTCTTTGAATAACTAGATGTAATTTGTTTTTAACATATTAATATAGCGTGAATATGAAAACAGTAACAATTAATAAAAATTAATAAACAATTAATTTCAACTTAATGTTTGACTATACATTTTACAATGTGTGTACGTATAATTTGAAGGTTGTTAGTCCAATTTCTCGTTTCTTCATAAAATCGAAATATCCATTTTTCTAATAAGAGCCACCTGGAGTGAGAAAGTACGGGGGTTTATGTAGATAAATCCAACAAACAGTTTTATTAGATACAGTTTCAAAGTTCCAGTAATATACATATTTCTTTTAATTTCTTTGACCTGTACTTATATCACTTACATTGGTGACCCATGGTTTAGTGCTTAGTGTACTCGTCATCTATTTCTGGTAAGCATGGTTTATCCCTATATAAACCAAGCCTCGTTCTGCCAAGTCATTAGGATGTTCTCTGCGAACAGGTGTTGGTCGTGAACAAGGACCAGTACATAGAGGAACCTCCACGCCTCCTAAGCAGTGTATACTGTTCGAAATTCTCTAATTCGTGTAATTCTGACACGATTTCGTCATCACTTATATTATCTAAAAAGAAAAGGACACTTTCAATGTTACCAGAGGAAGCTATGGAAGCCTGGAAACTAGTCCAGGTATTTATTGAGTTACCTCTAAAACTCATTTATGCTCTTAGTGTTCCATCTGAATAAGTGAGTGCCGTAAAGAAATAATATTAACCCATTGATCATAATACTGATCAGCATATTGCGGTTCCCAACAGCAAAATCACACTATTATTTACTTCATTATTTACGATGGTTCCACCCCATCCTACCGCAGTAACATTGAAAAATAGTTTGTTGTAATTAAAAAAAAATATTAAGTTGTCTGCATTGTCTTTTCAGGTTTAAATCGTGTTACGGGGCACAATAATTTTGAGTTCGTTTATCTTTCATACATGCTGATCTAGAAAAGCGACGTTCTCGCATCATGCATCACGGCCTAATGATGTTTACAATCACGTGAATAATGGATTCGATATGAACATATTTTTGGCAGCTCCATGAACAATATTGTTTGATATTCTTCCTGTAGTGTGTAGAAAACCACAGAGCTAACTAAATTTAATGTTTAAAATCTTATGTTATTTTACTTGTATAGACTTGGCTATAATTTATTAAACGTACAGACAAATGGAAGAACATATACTTTTCCTCCAGTTGGAATATAGACTGATTTATTATTAGAAAACTGAAAGACACCGGACTTTCAGGATTAATGAATGTTATTTAGGTTAACGATTACACAGCTATCAAAGACATTGAAATCTGGAAATTAAAATTTCATTTCAGAGCAGTAGCGTTTGATATTCCCATAACTCCTTCAACGTTCTCCTTACAACTGTGGTTGAGCACGACACTGACATGGAGGAAAAGACGAAAGTGTTAGTTGGGAGAGGGGTTGTGGAAAACGGAATTTATTGGTTGTTTTCTCGTGGCAGAAAAGAAAAGGAAGATAAAGACCGAGTTTGATACTTCGACGATGAATGGGAGTGCGGTTCCGTTAAGAGACGTATTTTGCTCTTGAATCTTTAAACAGAGTGTAAAGATTTAAGAGAAGCCATGATTTCTTGGAAATATGATTGCTAACTATTTTATACAAAAAATTTCTTCTCATTTTAAAAAGTTAGCTAAATAATAAATTAGCAATATATATGAAATTGAAAGTAAAAGATGATATGAGGGAATCAGAAGATGTTCATGAACAATTGCAGACGTGGAAAATCGATTTCCATTTGTTTCATTACTTGATACAGCGGAGGTTTTAAAACCGTAAGACAGATATTAAACTAAGTTAGATACATTTTTCGAACAAAAGGTCATTTATTAGAATGTGTTTTCTGTTTTAATCCCGGAAACAAATAAATTGTAATGAAAAATTTGTTTCATTAGACAGCATTGGACACTGAAAAATTATTTGAAACTTCCCGAGGAACTAATTAAAAATTATTAATTCCTTTTTTTTTTAAGATATCTTCTGTTCGAGAGAATCTTTTATCGATTCTCAACACTCTCAGTTACTTTACTACTATTAACAGAAATAAGAATTAATACAATATTTTTACATGTTCTATTCCCTGACTCCTCTGTCGCAATCAAATTCATTCACCCTCTTGATATTTCTCGTCTTTTGATGCTTCCTTCGAGAAAGTCTTTCTTTGTTTTCTTCTTCTTGTTCCAAAGACCAATTTATTTATAATTAGGTAACGCAAGTCACAAGAGGTGTCCTCGCCTTCGTGTCTGCAATATATTCACTTTCAAATGAAGCCTCTCTCCCAATTATCTATGATACTGTTTCACTCTCAATTCATGTTTCCGCTGTACGGTGCGCTTCCTATCGGTCCTATTTTCTTACTTTTCTCTCTTATTCGACCTGCGAATCCACATTTCTTTCAGTTTTTTGTTTCTAATTTTTACCCAATTCAGATTGAATTAAGTGTTGTTTTATTTTTATCAATGATTTGATTTTCTTGCTTCCTAAAAATTATTTCTGTTTAAATAATTTGTCGGTAAGTAATTTTATGTTTCTTTTTTCTGTCTCTCTTTCAAAAAATTCTATAACGGACACTATTACAACTATATAACTTGTGCGCTTTTGAAAATTTATAATAATATTCGCATAATTATTGTCCTTCAAGTATAAATATATCAAGACTATCAGTTTGGAACCAATATTATATCTAAGTTATTATAGGAAAAGTGTCTTAATTTTCTTCTGAAATCCACTTAATTCACTGTTTTATTTCTTACATTAAGCATTGAAATTCTCAATACTGGAAACACCTAAATGTGCTTAAGGAAATATATTATGCCATTTGATTGAATAGTTTCAGTGCTTTTATCTTCATTCGTTTCTCGTCTTAATCAATTTCCTTCGTTTATTGCTCATTTTCTAAACTTGTATCTCTTTTTTTTTTGTAATCACGATCTTTATAAGCATTACCACATTCAAATATATGGTCAAAATAGAGGGAATATTCTTTTCTTTCCTTGGCGCTAAAGCATACGAGAGTGCATCATCAACGGAGAAAGTAATTCACAATATGCTAACTAATGGAGTGAAGAATACCTTACTTGAACCGAATGGAAAATCGATACCTATATCATACAAGGGAAAACAGCGGGAGAGAGACATTAATACGGGGAGCTATATTGTCTCTCTGTTGTCCATTATAAAGAGTCTTCTTGAATTAACATCTTACGTCCGCGACCGTTATAGAGAGTGTCCACTTTTTGGAAGTTTCTCCAATAACCAATAATAATCAATAGGTGTAGGACGGGAATGAAAAAAGTCTTTTGTAGAGAAATATCCGCTATTGTAGAGAAAAGTGTTCAGCAAGGGAATTTTATTGTATATTGGAAAACAATTTAAGTATTTTTTACAAATTTGTAAGTTTCATTTATTTAATATATTTTCTTCGCATTCATATTCCGTTATTCCATAGTTTCTTTCGTGATTTATCTTCTGTTCCTTTCCAATCTTTCTCGTGACATTCAACTGCAAACATCTCGCAACTAACGAACAGCGCGGATAATGGGCGCGCACCGTTCTCTCGCTCCCTAGCTCGCTAGCATTTTGAATATCTGAGCCGCGGCCAATATTTGCGCGTGCCTTAAAGGGGAACGGGCCACGCGATGAGGGTTGCTCACAATCCTCAATCCTCAACCCACGTTTCCTCTCGCTATGAGGACGACGACGGTGACGTTCCCATGACAGCTGCTTTGTCCTCAATACGACGCACTTACAGTGGGTTTAAGCAAAGAAAAGATGGGATATTGAAAGATTCATATGAAAGCGGTTGAGGAAAGACAAGTAATCACCTCTCTCTCCCACAGCGCTGGGGATTTTCACTGTTAATGGTTAATACATTGTGGGATCATATCTCATGGGAGTCTATAGGACGACTGGAAACTCACAACTAAATACGGAAAGTATTATAACAATATTTATTACTTTCTTCTATTTTTACACAAGACGTCTTATTGATACCATAGCATTTCATAAATTCCATTCATAATCATCACTCTTCCAAAATAATCAAGTTAATTCCAAATTGCACATTATATAATCAAGTTAATCAGATACCAAATTAATTGATTATTTTTCGTTAAGAGAAAATATCTTATTGATACTATAGCATTTCATAAATCCCATTCATTCACTACTCAAAAATATTTGAATATCATAATACAGTAATCAGGTATAGAAATTAATTGGTTTTCTTTTTTGTTTAACACAAATGGAGTTTCTTTGAAAACCAAAATGAACATTGGTAGAAAACATTTGACGACTGAGCTAGGCTAGGTTACTTCTCAGATACAAACTGATTCTCGTACATATATTCCATGGTAATGCGGGTCGGGCGTCAGCTCGAGGCCATTATGTGCGAATTTCCGGTCATTCAGTCACTTTTAATAGTTCCAGAATAGTTCCATCTCACTTACAAATTTAACACGTGTTACAACATCCAGATTATTAACATTAATTCCACCACGATACCTTGATGAGCTTCACAACTTCATCACTCGATGTTCGAATTCTTCTCTTCCTTTTCCTAAAGACATGTACAATAGCAGATAACATCCTTGCTCCGTGCATGACACATGGCCACTGACCATGATCATCTTCCAGAGGTTCGAGTTTCCTGCTGCGTTCTTAAAAACTCTCGTTCCAACCTATCACTAATTCTCACTCATTCTGTCCCTTTACCGACCGCCGACCTCTATTTATCACTCACAGCAAGCCGGTATAGACTCGCTACTTCAGTTGTTGTCTTGCTCCGGTCGCTACAACGAAGCTCGTCACCTGTCACCGCCACAGTCACCAGCTATGCCTATTGGCTCTCGCCAGGTTTGCTTGAGTTCACAACACAACCGCGGCGACGGTATCAGATGGAATGGTGGCGTTAGTTGTCGCAGTGATGCGATGTAGGCGCACGTCGTCACGAAGGGGGCGGGGGCTACAAAAATTGGGGTTGATGCGACCAAGGGATTTCTGATGAATATTTTTCACTTTTTAATTTCACATAGCACGCGTCACTTATTTTATTATTCATTTCACAACACTTTCCCATCACATGTCATACTTTTTTGTTTCGTGTAATTTTACCTCAAATTTTCACTGGTATTTTCCCTTTAAGTGGTACATTTTCACAATAGCTTATTATGTCTTAAGGAAATATTACTTCCTACGTTTGTTAAAACTTTTACCACTTTTACAATTAATTCTTCATTGAAGAGTTATTGGAGTCACAAAACAAAATATTTACAGAACTCAAGTTACTTTGAAAGCACTAAAAAACTAATTATACATTGAACAGTTCATCTATTGATACTCAGTAATGTACACAAATATTTTGTCCTATCCAAATTATTTTTAAATGTAAGAAAATTAATTTTAATTAGTCATTTCATATTTAAATTAAAAACAATGTTGTCATAAATTTGTTCCAGATTAATTAACCACGACATCTCAATAATTATTAATGCAATTAAATATATTGTCTTCAAGTGTTCGTGTGTTGAAAAACTATTTCCTTATTATTTGAATAAATATGATATTCTCTAATAACACAATGCATCTATATTGAAAATTGGTACAGATTAATAAAAAACGCTTGAATTGCTGATTGAAGAGAATATTATTACACCCACAATACTATATGGGTGTTTCTAAAAATAACAAATTTAGAGATAATTCGTGAATACTTAGCATCATTTTAGTTCTGAGAATATGGAAATTATACCGAAATTACTGAATTATATGGATTGTCATTTACGATTCATTCCATTACAACTTAACTAGAAGAGTTTTCTTTGTGGGGTTTAGGACTCGTCAACGGCAATGTCATTAGAGCCCTTAAGTTCATATTAATATTGTATGTGAGTATTTTAATACATGTTTGGAAACATAGCGATAGTAAATTTTGTGTTCTACCTTGACACCCTCACTAATATATCATCACCACCAATCAGTTCAAGTTCTTGGGGTCATCCAAAAGCCGTTACTATACTATTTTGTGTTCAAATATTTCTGTGTGAAAGTTGTAAGACCATTTTCGAGAAAAAATAAATTTAGATTTCTGCTGAATTTCTCTTTGAACCTCCATCTTATTAATTAGATGATAAAGTAATTTGACCCGTTATTCTCCCACTATTCTATTCTTGGCTTGTTGTTTGTTAATGTTTCATTGAGGCAATATTTCCTTAATGTTTTCCGACGTATCGTCAGGTTTTCTCTAATGTGACTTTCCTCTATGTTATAATGACACGTAGACAATTTTGATCGTTAAAAGTTTGCCAAGTATTTAGAACTTTCTCACAGTATATTAGGATTACTAAAGAACAAAAAAAAAAATTCACTTCCCAATTTTGAAAGTCAGGCCTGCTATAATCTTATCCTCTGGAGCCATTATTCATAGACTGTTGTCAAGTGTTTTACTTGGTTAAAACTTTTAGTTAAAAAACAAGTTTGTAAAAATACGAAATTATGTAATAAATGTTTATAACTTGAAGAACAAAGAGCACAAATCACCTTCAAATAATGTATGAAAGTATTTCAAAATAGTCTTAACAAGAATAAAATGAAATATCAGGGTTTGGTATAAATTATTTGAAGATAAGTTACACTACCATACAGACATAATTAAAATATTCCTGTGAAAGTGTTTTATTTGTATATACCCGTGTGTTTATTTATCTACAAGATCGTACTACGACATTTGTAGCACTACAGGTCAAACGTAACCCCTATAAATTTAAAAAACATGTGAAAAATGTTATTTCGGTAAAAAAGAGTTAGATTTTATTCTATTTTAGAAATTTTATGAAGACGTGTAATATTTAGTACCGTATACTGTTCATATGTTTTCTCCAAATATCTCGTTCTCATTAGGGCACTCACAACAAATTGAATATTTAGTAAATGTTTTAATAGTACATGTTTAATGTTTATTTGGATCATACTTTGAAAACGACGAGGTCTTATGATATCCTGTACTTTCATTCGAGAGAGTTATTTCTGTTCAAGTTTCTTGATTAGTTTTGTTTTATCAAATAGAAAAATGATAAGCTCCGGAAAATACCCTAGTGTATACATTTCATGTTTTGTTTCAGAAACTATAAAATAATAATTATTCAGAAAAATTTATATTTATCTTTCCTGTTTTACCTACTGTGAGAAACAATTTCTAGATTCCGTGTGTAACCCATTTTACAGCAGAGCTGTCTTTCCGCTTCAAGCACAGAAACGTTCAATTGTCCATCTCGCTTTTTTTCTCGGCCACAACTTCCTGTTAGCAGATGATCATTTCTCTCGGTGTGACGAAACTTCAACGCATGTAATTAAGAGAAATTTCTGTGTATGTAATATGTATTTTATCTCGGCATACACCAACTTTGTCATCAAGAAGACTGTTTAAGCATTAAGCCTTGGTCACTTCCACATAAGTATAAAAACACCTCAAGGCCGCTGCAGGCGTACGTAGATGCATTTAGTATTTCTTAATGCACATTATTGAATACATCTGGTGTATCTAAAAAGTTATTGATAGACCAGATAATCTTCGTATATCACGAAATATGACAAGAAATACAACCGGTTAGGAATCATAAGTATTATTCGCGTGCATTGAAATGGTCGGTATTAAATCCCATCTCCACTTCTAACAGTTCTCAGAATCCGGCTGATGTCTCTCTTGTTTACTTCAACAATAGAACGTGAGTAATAATATGAGGGAACCCACAGTCAACACCCATTGATAGGGTCACTCGTTAACACTTTATGGGCATAGTTCAGAAAGTCTGAAATTATTCTATCATGTAAATTAAAATAATTTTCATAACCACGCCATTTGTCGTCGAGATCGTAATATAGAATATTTAGTTTGAGTGTGATAGTCGTGCATTCTTGCAGTTTATGTTGTTTGTTTCCATTCTCTTTCTTTTTAGCAACACCAATATTTGATAGAAAGCTGACTATCAACAGGTTCCTTCCGTTTACTTCATTGCTGAAACATTAAATCTGAAAACAAAGTCTTTTATCACTTCTGCATTTTTTACCACATTGTTCAATAAAATATTAATTCTGTCGTGAATAAAAGAATGTGGACCTTATTATCATTAGGAGGTCCGTACTCTCGTACTGCACATGTACTGGAAAAGTAATGGCAGATTTTCTTCTACTACTTACGTAAGTAGTGTAGTACGGTACTTAATTTTATTCCCACATGTTCCGAAAATGGAGGCAGGATAAACTCCCAAAGCTTAAGTGAGCAGTAGAACCCTCCTATATATTAAACTCGCTGAGTCCCCGCGGTTTTGCTTATGTGAATTTAGTTATAAATATGCAACTTTATTCCTTCTCATATTTCTATAGGTATCTAGTGACAATGTTATTCATTAATGTTGGTGGTTTAATAGTATTGGTGTGTGTCCTCAATCCCGTAGTTTCACTGATGTAATTAAGAAAAAGTTTGACTGAAAAAGTTTTTTCACTGATGTAATTAAGAAAATACCAATTTCCCATTTCACTCCCTTACGGGTTAATGTTCATAAAGTCCTTTCTTTATGGACGTTTTTGATAATTTTTCGTGTCACACTCTTTCGAAACCCCCCCTGTACGGGTGTGTACACCTCATGTGATCTGAAGGGCAAATAATGTCATTGGAAATACGATATTCATCTCAGAATACACAAAAACCATGGACTCGACACTAATAATATCGGTCTTCTACGAAATTTTTACGTCTCTCTCTTCGCACCCCCAGCACTAAGGATACTATATGCTACTATGTGATTTCAACTTGAAGAACGTTGGTAGCTATGAACTCTTCACTGGTATCTGTCATGTTCGATAATTTTACATAGCATCCTCTTTCCTAGGGGTGCTGGAGTTTATCCATGCTGATTGTGGATTTAAGCGTCTTTGGGAATGTGACTATTAATTTCAGCACCCTCGAAAACTATGATCATAACACAAATATCAGTAATTTGCGTTTAATTTTGCATTCCAATCCGCTTTCCAAAGCCAGTAAATTCACAGGGTGATCGTGGACTTAAGCGGAATTACGTGTGTGAACCTGCTCTTCTGTGCTTTAAAAATTAATGTATCCAACACCAATATCGTTCTTTTTAATGATAAATTAGTATATCTAGCGTTTAGGCCTAACTAAAACAACGTTTCAAAATTATCTATATCTTCTTTAGGGCTACATAATCCTCAACAAAATGATATTTTCATTATATTACTATGTTCATATCATCCATAACCATCCTGCACATACTCTCATCCAAAGAACCACAATCATTTCATAACATTACATCTGCACTCATCCTTACTCACTAGAAAACGATACTTGTTCTATGATCTAAGCTACCATGTGCGCCCCCCTCCCATTACTCATATTAGTGACGTCACATTGTTGCCATCTTCATGGTCGCACAGAAAAAATATCTATAATTAAAATAATTATCTACCAACAAAAAAAGATTAAACATAATATATATATATATATATATATATATATATATATATATATATATATATATATATATATANGTTGGAGCAACCAATTGTAATACAAAAAATGGTGGGGGACTGAATATGAAGTCCCCCGCAACCAATTGTAATACTTACCTAGCCCACTCATCTCAGGGACAAGATATGTCCTCTCGGTATAAATTGCAAGAAGAAGATCGTGTTCGGCCGATTATTTACGCGAAATACACATTAATCCTTCTTAAAGGAAACACAGCGTTCATAAAATATTGGTTCATAAATATTTTTTTGGCAAAGAAATATGTACGAGTATATTTTATCAAAACAATCAAGGAAAAGGAAAGTAAACACAAAAACAAACATAATATCAAATGAGTGGAGATGAATGTTTCTTTTTATGTTGAGTTTTTCTCCTCGTTATTCATAACTTCGTCGTGATTTCAAAAAGCATATGGCTAAAAAATCGGGGCAAATATATGAAGAAGAATAATTTTGAATTCTCGGATAACATATTGCAACCTTTATCGCATGGGTCTCTTTCCTATTTTCTTCAACTACACATCGAACGTCCCATGAGCAGTTAGTACTTCTACCATCCCCCTCAATGTATTAATATTTTCTTATTCTCTTCTGTGTACCGTATCTCTCTTATAAATCTGTTTACGTACTATGGTTCCCCTCTTCCCCGTGATTCCGCTTTATCTGCCAATATTCCAGGATCATTAATATTTTTGTTTTTCCCTTCTCACCCTTCATATCTCTCATATTGTCGAACCATATTTCCCTTGCGAAGAGTTTTACTACAAACAATATCTAACGCCAACGTGCGATTTCACCTACGCCAATCGAGTAGGTTCAACATTGGCCCCAGGTGCCTCTTCATCCTAAGAACCCGTCCATAGAATATGATATAAGTTATTATGGAAAGTAATGTCCGTCTTACAATGCTCTCAAGTATTTGTATATGTTCTTGTGATGAATTTCAGCACACAACAAAGCATTCAACATACGCAAAAATGGTTTGTTCTGGTAATGTAGTCTTGAATGTTTTTCATTATTTCCAGGTTGACCACAATTCTAAATATCGCAAATTAACAATTGTATAAAAAAGAACCGTAAATATTAAACTTGGAATAGAGGAGAGATATGAAATCTATTAAAAAATACGCAATACGTTTTTGAAAAGCTATATCCACTGTTTTATTTTTCCTTTCTGACTGAAGTTGAATGAAACTTGAATAATTTGATGGGAGATGCTGTTCAATGAGCTTTTCGTATGGGGAATGTTGTTTGACGAAAAAGATCCGATGGGAATAATTTGCTATAGATATTAAAGACGCAACGTTCTGTTTTACGATAAAAATTTGACAATTCGTTTATTAAGCTAACATCCTTCTACCTTTAATGTATTATAATTTCCTTACAGTTCTCTTAGAGAGAGTCAATACTACTTTTAATAAGAAATACTATTGAAAACACTATTAAATTATGATACAAAGGAATTTATATTATGTAATAAATTTTGTTGTCTGAAAGGAAATGAAAGACATAGGATAGATGAAAGTAGAATCATCAAGGCATGCTTCATGAAAACAGTAATTGTTCTAGAGACTAAAACAACAGAATTAAGCCGTATTGAATAGACTTAAATAAATGCTGGTATTTAATAATGGGGGACGTTTTAACCCCTCCTTATATAAGTGCACTGAAGAGGAATATCATGTAGTCCTTTGGAGTGACTGAATCGATCAGAGGGAAACCGTCACAGTTCAGTTGTTATCGTACGGATTCGTCGACGGCAGCATCGCTGTAGACAGGCAATGTGCAAAAAGCGACACAAGGGAACGAATCGCTTTTGATTGACGCCGGGATATCGATCAAGACGATGTGTGCAGAAGCTTCCTGGGAAATAGGACCATGTTGTTGGGTTGTGTTGCAACGGAAAGAAGAAAAAATCTAATAGGAAAAAAATTAGATTTTTATGTAACTGATGAAAATTAATATCATAATAAATTTTGTGTCTAAGACGCAGTTACAAACTGCGTATGCTCAAGTCAAGGAGAAAAAACTAATTTATTCTCCGGAAGCCAGCAAGGGACCATCCTCTCAATTCCGATCAACGGTTCTAAGGCGGAGGCGGATTTAACACTTCTGCACACTCCAAAGTGAAAATTAAAAATAGTTAGTTACGTGTTATATTACCAACAGAATACCATCTAATAATACTCATAAGACTTGATGATGGAAAACATTACGTATGTTGCCCATGCGGATGATTTGACTCTTTTGATAGAAGGTACCAGTCGCTTACAGTTGCAAAGAAAAGGATCAAGTTGCTACAATGATATTACAGGAAATCACAAAAAAATATGGATTACGGTTATTAGTCTCAAAAACTAAGATCACGTGGTTTGGTCATAGTAAAGAAAATACAAGGAATCCATTTTAAAAATTATATGGCAAAAAGTTGCAATTTGTACGAAAATATGTTTGTAGGGTTACTCCTAGATGAAAAATTATTGTTCATAAACCATATTGAATATGTAGCAGCAAAGGTAAAGTGTGTATGTCGTGAACTATTACGCATAGATCTAACAAAGTATAATAGTGACCAAAATGCTAAAGATCAATTATACAAAGGAGCGATACGACCACTTCTCACGTATGGTAGCATGGCATGGAGGTACATAGTTGCACTCATTTACATAGAGCGGAAACTGAAACAAATAAAATGGGTATGTTTTCTTAAAATTCGAGGGGCATATAAAATAATATCCACAGAAGCTTTGGAAATTATACATCGGGTCCTACCTTTAGACTCATATATCACAAAATTGAAGTACAGAAGATAACTAAAAATCGATTGGCAAATAGAAATCAATGGAACGGTTTACACACGGGTCAAAAAAGAATCAAGAAAGAAACTAATAAAGCACGTTCTAAAAGCATACCAAACCAGGTCGAGTAAGAGTACAAAAGGGAAAATAACATTCAATTATATACGAAAGGTAGGTTTTGTATACAAGGAACGTAAATTGTTTCATTTAAATCCATATGTAATTGAATTTATTTCGGGTCATGAGACGTTAAATAATTTCTTGAACAAACGAGGACTAAAAGATAATGCAAAATGTATGTGTGGAGAAGAACGTGAAACACGAGGACATCAGATGTGAGATTGTATACTATACGGGAAAGACCGAGCAAGATACAACAATTTTTTAAAACAAAAAGAGATTTTGAACTTAGGGATACAACCAAGAAAGAAAAAAAAGAAACATAGAGATTTAGTCTCTCAGCTAGGACTAATACGAGTCGCATTAAAAAAAGGAACAAGAAGATGATTAAAAAGGTTTCAATTGTGATACAGCAGAATTTGAGACAGACGTTGTAGAAAGACAAAGGAAAGGGATGAAGGACATGACAAAGTGGAAAGTAGATTTAGCTCCCGTTTCCTGTGGCAGGGGTAGGAACACTGGTCTAAACACTGGCTAAGAGACACTATAGGGTGAAAAAAAAAACAAAGGAGGAATTACATACGTAAGAGCCTTGTAATGACAGTTCACAGACAAGGTGGTCATTGTAGCCGTGATCAAATAAAATAAATGAAATTAACCCATAGTTTAATAAAACACAAAAATACATTCCACGAGCACGTATTATTATCAAACGATTATTATTCTGAAAATATTGTTTATAAATCGTAACAATTAAACCAATTATAAATTCAAGATTAATTATTACATTTTTTTCATTTTTTTTGATATTAGATCCTTGATTACTTTGCCTTCAACAATCTCAATCAGGGTTGATTTTAAATCGTCATTTCTTTTTCCGAACACTTTTCTTATCAGTTGGTATGTCACTCCCATTCTATTCCATCTTCATGGAATCCTGAATTGTTCGAATTTTTGTTACGTATTTTAAAAATAAATGGTCTGTGAGAAACTCCATCAAAATCTTGTTTGGTTTAAATCACTTTATATTCCCCTACTTGAAGATCACTTTAGGAATATGTGCATAAGTTATTCTTCCTTTTTATGTCTTCTCCCAACGAATTTGCAAACTGTTGATTAATCCTTCTGTTATTTTTCTTCTTTCAAATTTATCATCTTTGTTTACCTTCTCTCCATTGAGTGTTATTACATTAGACCGTCATCCCTAGGCATGAGCCAACAGAGCCCGTGTATAAAATCACCTAATACCCGAAGAAAACGGTAGAAAAATTTAGGCCACCTACAGAGTTAATGTAAACAACAGTGCGAAAGTACAAATATTGCTAAACTTATGTGAATAATAAGACACAATACTAACATTCAGGAAAATTGTTTTGAAATTTAATGTTAATTTGAAAGCACTAGTGCAATGGCGTGAGAAAGTGCGTACAAGATGAATCAACGTAATTAATATGGAAAAGAATAATTAAAAAATATATACATTTGATGGGAAATAGAAACCCATTTTAATTTTAATTAAAAACAATAAATTATTTTACATTGTAGAAACAATCGTGTAGTTGGTAGCTTTTCTTCCGCGGATTTGAAGAGACTCAATTTAATAATATCTTTTGTCTTTGGGGAGGAAATAACATAAAACGATTCCCTAATGATACGACCCTGTTTTTTAGCGAAAAGTGGTTTGAACTACAGAGAGATGAATATTATTCCTATGACGACCGTGAACACGACAGTTTCGTGTGAAGCAAGGACGGCACTTTAGTTTTTCGGTCTTAACAAAAACAACCGTTTCATATGCATAAATGCTGAGAATTGTTAATATATTTAATTCCTTAAATAAATGTTTACGAGAGATTCGGGGGNATTTACAAATTATCCAAACAATTCCGTGTTTTGAATTCTGAAAGTTTGAAATCCCTGGCCATAATTGCCCCACAAGATAATTACGTACGGTAAATGTGAGTAAACTTTTGCAAAAGGAAATAAACGGCTAACAACATCAGCGATGTTAGGAAGTCCTAACACAATTAGCATAATTTAGAATTTCACAATTCTATTTGAGGTTGTCTTGATTATGGAGACCTGAGATTTTGTTTTCGCAGCAATATTTGCGTATCATTTAACGAAAGTGATAACTAATTATACGTAAAAAATTGATAAGACTCTAGTGGAGAGACATCAACACTGTTTGTCTGTGTTTATAATGAGACAATTTACGTGAAACGGAGACGAAAGTTTAAACAAAACCTTCGTTGTGTTTATGTACTAAAATAGTATCATCCGCAGAAAGAACCATTATGCAATTTTATGAGGATGATATGTTCACTTACAACAAACAGAGTTTACAGAACTGAACCTTGAGATATTCTACTAGTTAGTGGTTTTGTTCCTGAAAACCAATGCTAAAGTACTTTCTTTTTAGTGTAAGACATATTTTCACATAATTAGGAAAGGATCTATCGATTTCCACCTTACAAATTTCTCATGAAAAACCCAAACCCAGAATATTACAATAAAAGTATTAAAGAATTGAAAGTACAAATTATTAGAGCATACAGTAAAAGAAAAAATTAATGAAAACTGCACGAAGAAAGTTTTGGGAATTGTCTAACATATTTCTGACCGAAAAAACTGGCAGCTCAGGATGTTTATTTGAGAACATTTTTATCACGCAATGAAACCAAAAAGGGGCAGAAACTCTTTAATTACGTAAGAATGCGCAAAGGTAACAAATTCGACGTTTCACCAATTCGCGGTAATACGAAAATAAATATTAGATCAATTTACGAAAGAGCACAACTATTTAATGAATACTTCGCGACTGTACTTCGTAAAAGCAGAGAAACTATAGTTCCAAGCACGGGAGGAGTGCCGATTTCCATCAAAACTCAGGATATGCGCAAAAGGTAATAAAAATAGGAAAACACAAATCAGTAGGACCTGACTATATTTCTAGTGATATTCTGAAGTTAGCAGATGAAGGCATGATTCCAATCTGTTTGAATCTGTTTGGAATCTCAGAGGTAACGCTAAACAACAGTGTTTATCGACTGATTGGAAAAACTATATGTCCCTGTTTTAATGAGGGAAACCACACTAAGAAACAAAGTTTTAGAACTAAGAAAAAAAATATT
Organism: Laupala kohalensis; assembly: GCA_002313205.1. Lineage (NCBI taxonomy): Eukaryota > Metazoa > Arthropoda > Insecta > Orthoptera > Trigonidiidae > Laupala > Laupala kohalensis. The sequence continues at coordinate 727,269 of NNCF01127370.1, forward strand.
TATTTGAGAGACAACACGGGATTCGACCGGGGTATTCCTGTCAAAGACCTGTCAAAAGTCAAACAACCTCCTTCTGTCAAGACATAGTCTCTTCATGCGGGAGGAAAAGTTCATGCAGTAGTAATAGTCTTTCCAAAAACCTTCGACCTGGCGCAACACGATCGACTCATAATAAATCTCGGAGAAGCGAGGTTTAACACACACTTAATTTCTTATATAAGTGAATTTCTCCGTGGTAGAAGTCAGAGGGTAAAAGTCGGTGAAAAGCTTTAGGAATCAGTAGTAGTGACATCTGGTGTACCTCAAGGAATCGTTCTGGAACCACGTTTTTTTTTCATTTATAAATGATATACATCACGATTTCCAAACCAAAAATTCATTTATTTATACAGTATTTTATACAGAAGTGTTGACGAAGTATACACAAATATTACAAGACGATCTTAGGAAAAAAAGTAGATAAAATTGAATGAAATGGAAATAAATGTAATTAAATGTATAACAACAGATTTTCAGCTTCTAAAAGAAAACAATATATATAATACACTTTGGATGATTAAGTAATTCCACAAGCGAGGAGCATTAAGTACATTGTTCTCCACATTAATAAGCAATTGAGATGGACTGAACATGTAAATTATACAACGGTAAAAGCGTGGAACGTACTGCACTTCGTAATGCGAGTTTTTAGAAGAGGCTGTTCCGAGTCGCGGAAAATAGCGTACACTTCTTTAATTAGACCTGTAATGGAATACAATGCCATTTTCTGGGATCCATATCGCATTGAACAGATAAAATCGATACACATGGTGCAAAGAGCCATGGATAAATTTGTAGGGTAAGGGGGCGATTTGCAAGAAGGTATTCCAGTAGAAATCTCTACAGAAGTGGCAAGAAATTGCAAGACTCTTCTCTTTACAAGGGGAACCAGCATGGGTTGACATATAAAAGAGGCTTACTACGGTTACAGTTATAAAATTCAAAGAAGAAAGCAAAAGACAGATATTGGAAAAATTCTCTTTCGTTAACAACCCAGTAGTTTCTTGGAATGAGTTACCTTGAATACTTGTGGAGACTTTGCCTCCAAATCTGTGTTGTTTTAAAAAGAATATAAAGAATGTCCTACAATGAAGTAATACCTTCATGATGATTGGGTTTTGAAATAATTTGTTTTGTAAATGGTCATGTTTTTACTTCGTTTCTGTATGTTTTTATTATATTATTTTTGTATTGTAGTTTTGTTGTAAATACGTGAATGGTTTCAGGCTGCCACCGGGATAGTTTTCCCAAAGCGGTACAATGAATATTATTGTTATGATAAAACAAACTCACACAAATTCAATGTTACAATAATATCACCCAAACGTTACCAACCCACCCCTCCAAATACACAAAATAATTAGTTTTAAGCAGAAACACTGATTGATACACAAACACGATTTGAGCTGGTAAACAACAAGGTACAATGAAATATTTTATGAAAAATTTTAAAACTTAAAATCATGTACTACGAATCCACTGATAATAATTTGAATTAAATTAAGAGACTATCAATTTTTAGTTGACTCAAATCCCATCAAGTGTTTAGGAGGTATCAACATTTAAAGTGACCACAGAAATACAACGCTACAAAAACCTAAGTTTTTAATTGACTGTTTGTTAATAGCATCAAAAGTAGCAAAATAATCACAATGAAAATCTCTATGAAGCTTGAAAACAATTCAAAGTGTATACACCAAATTTGACAACAATTTGAAGTCGTATATGAAAGATATTCAAGTGATTATAGGTATTAAGAGAAATCTCGAAGTATGCAAAAAAACTACTTAACTAGGGTAGTTGGTGAATGCACAATGAGCTGGAGAATTAACATATCCTGAGGGATAATTAATAGATGCTGGAGAATTAATATATTCATAGGTATATTATGTTAAGTACACTTGTCTTAGAGTGCAGGGAAGCAATTAACAGCATACAAACATGAAAGAATAGACTTTACATTGTACGAACTACTGAGGCCTCTTCAACTGTAATGTCTTGAAGTAGGAGGTTCCTCGGTTGGCTTCAAAATCCTGTCACATACGCACTGTGTCCGCAACTGCCCGTAAAATCACTGATGCAGCAGCCATGAGCTTCTATTAGATCCATATACTAACACCGCAGTACTTGAATATATGATAATATATCAAGCTAACAACAACCAGGTAAAAAGCTGAAAATGGTCGAAAAATTCATCAGTACATGTGGGAAATACTCATGTTCTCGGACAATGTATCGAAAAATACACGACGAAAACACTGGAGAGAGTGGTAGAATAGTCCCCGTCACCCATAAGGCAAACTCATAGGTGGGGATGAGTTAGAAGTTTCTAGAACGCGTGTTCACACATTTCACTCCCTTATGGTGTGGGATAATCTTCCTTGAAATCAAATCAACAGGTCAACCTCCTATTCTCTTTGGTTGCTCGCTCGTGTGGTGGGTTTACAAACAGGTATCGATATTTTACCTACTTTTGAGAAATAAGAATAAAGCAAATAAGGGATGTCCAGTGGACTTGTAAAATGTTGCACGTTTTTCTTTCGCAATTTTCCTAAGGTGACAAGTAATTTTTAATAATATTCCAAATTGGTTTGGTCCAGTGGTTCGGTTTTAGTATCTGCCCGTCATTTTCCACAACTTTAACCGCATGGACTACTTCCAGAAAAGTAATCTTATATTTACGGGAATAATTATAAAATTCGGGTAGTTGGTTATAGAGTTTGGAAAGACAATATAAACGGCGTTTGTTTTTGGAAGAAATTCTTATCCCTTGGGTAATCCATCCATTTTACTTCTTTCCTTTAATTAACTTGCGTTTTCTGTTAATTAACTTGGAAAGCTTGAGTTCGATTCAAAAACGTACGATATTCTCCAATCAAGCATGGAAAATTTTCGTAAACACTCTAACAAACAGTAAAGTGTACGTTTAACAGGGACAAACAGGTAGCTCAAAAGCAAATTTTCTTAAAGTTTTATATATATATATATATATATATATATATATATATATATATATATATATATATATATATATATA
>NNCF01127370.1:741015-759933 GCA_002313205.1 Laupala kohalensis
GGTCTTAACAAACACGACCGTTTCATAAATATAAATGCAGGGAAGTGTTAAGATATTTAATTCCTTGAATAAAGGTTTACAAGAGTTTCGGGGGTGAGATTTACAAATTATCCGAACTATCCTCTTCTGAATTCTGAAAGTTTGAATACTCTGACCGGAATTACCCCAGAAGGTAATGCCGTAACGTTAAAGGGAGTAAACGTTTGAAAAATAGACGCAACGGGAAATACGTGGACTAACTGCGTTAACTAAGATTCGAAATGCGTAACACAATTTGCTTAATTGGGAATTAAGATTGTCAACGTGACAATTGCATTCGGGGTTGTCTTGAATATGGAGACCTAAGAATTTTGTATTTGTAACAGTTTTAATTGTGTGCCGTTTAAAGAAAGAGAAACCTAGGGTAAGGATTTTGTGATACTATTGTGAAATGACATAGACACTGTTTTGTCAGTGTTTACAATGAGACGATTTGCATGGAACCAAGCCGAAAGGTTAGACAAAACTTTTTGAGCATTGGCGTGTTTACATAGTAAATTAGTGTCATCAGCAAAAAGAATCATTTTGTAATCTGATATGGATGATGACATGTCGTTCACATGCAATAAAAATAGTATACGGATCAGAATTATGAGAAACAGGGGATAATTCTCTTTTTGCCTCCCTCCAGACCAGTTATCTGAAACAATTCTAGGAGTTTCTAGGTGTTTCTACAAGCACAGCTAATAGCGGGATTCCGTGGGAATACGGAGAATATTCACTAAACGGTATCTTAAAATTACTGAAATACTGGCTTCATCGAAAGTAGCAACAAGACTTCTGAATTTCTGGCACAATGACGTAAATGAATACAATTATGTAAATATTTTAGATAACATGAAACTAGAACTCAGGAAACTAGATAAGATAAATTAGAGAAGAGTTCTCATATTGCACAAATGGTGGTTACTGGGGAATGGGGACGAAAACCATATATTGATTGGTTAAATAAATCTGATAGAGCCAGGTATGCATTGTTTAAGTTGGGAGGTTGGAAAAACCGAAAACTATGAGGCGAGTTAAATAACATTTGCCCACTCTCCGCAGAAATGGAGGAATGGATTTTTTTTTTTTGCACCAAAACCGAACGCAATCGAAGTGAATGGCTTTCCGAAGGGGACTGGCGTACGAACGAGAAATATTGATCTGGTAATAGAAATTATGAGGGATAACATATCAACGGTAGTGCAACTCAAAAAGGAGCTCTTACAAGCTCAAAAAGGAAGGAGGAAGAATGAAGGAAAAGACAAGAAGATGACTCGTATTTCTTATGTTTTTATTGACTAATTATTATTATTACTCATTATTTTCTGAAGAATTACTGTATAGATAATTTTATTACTTTTATCTGAACATACTTGATATATATGTGTTGAACTTGCTTATCCTGACCGTTGGTTTCCCGTGGTTCACAAAGAATATACTAGTTTCATTATTCCGCCTAATTTCATTATTCTAGTTGCATTTTTGTTCCTTTTTTCCGTAAAACTTAAATACCTAGCAACAAACAACTAGAACATTAGTTGAGAGTGAATACCAGGGTACACTATGCACAACCCACCGTATCCTCGGGCTTAAACATAGGTGCATGGGCCCTCAAGCCCGCCAATATTTTTGGAATATGTTTGTATATAAATTTAAGAAATATGACTAATAAAGCCCTTTTAAATTGAAAATTGAAATGTTCTATTACATGGAGCATCAAAACCTATAAATTGAATAGTTTCACATGCCAACAAACCGGAAGTTTTTCTCGTTGCCGAGAAGAACCCAGCTTCTACTCATCAATTCCTCACGATTTAATCCGAAACGTGTTACTTTACCAATAACAAAGCGATTTAGATTAACTAATTACGCATTAAGAATAAAAACATTTTGTTTGTATGATGACTAAATTATATAGGATTCTTCAGTGATACCTTTTCTTTTTGTTCACGAGACAGAATTTTGACTCCCAATAATATAAATAGTTTTGTACTACAAATATTTTTACGTAATGTAAGAATAAAACAATTTAAAAGTATAATCTGAAAAACTGACAAAATTACTCAAGAAGAAAATTTTGTAATATTTTGAATGTCCTGTATTTTCAATTTTTCCTTCTTGTACGAAACATTGTTAACTGCTAGGCAGATTAGCGGCGTGCTTTTGCAACTCACCATGACTTTATTTTTAGAGATGTATGAAGGAGAAATTTCAGGATACCCTCATATGCTTACTAACGAGACCAATGAGAAGGGTGTCCTTGAAGGGAGAATCGCCATCGGAAGGGACGCTGTTAAGAACTCGTAAAAGAGGCAAGGAAGAGGGTTCTTTTCCCATTCAGCGTCAAAGGAACTTCGCCCTGTATATGCTCAACTTCGTTTCTTCTATGAAATTTGCTTCTGAGCCAACATGAAGGCGTTTTTACATGTCTTGCGGAAATAAGATTACAAATATGAAAAATGAGTCAACAATTTGGCATTTGTGGCATGAGACATTTTTAATAAAGAACATATTAAATCTTATGATACTATACAATAGTATCAACATTAATTTTATTTTATTTTAATAATATATTACTATGTACCGTCCTGTAATAATAAAGGGCCAAATAAAAACATAGCGCTGTTTATCACTTATTTGTGATTACATACTAAGTTTTAAACGTTTAATTTAATTGATCATGTGATCTCAGCATTTTCTGAAGGCGACGGTATAAATTTTGTTCCTTAAAAATGTGCCTGCTATGTTTTTGAAAAGGTTAATATCTCATTATATTTTGCATGTAGAAGCTCGAAGTTTTGAAATATTGTCACAACTAAAATAGTTAACATTTGCTGAATAGGAATTATTTTTGACACTTTTAGTTTATTTTATAAGAAAATAGTACTGTCGATGTAGCGGGAAAAACAGTAAAAATTTCGCATTTTTTGAGACATTTCTGTTATTAAAACAGTATTACTCATTCATAGAATCATTTTTTTTATTGAGTATAAGAAGAAGAAAATTTTAACGTTGTTAATTAGTTTCTTCTTCGTTTTTTTTGTGGCATCTACATCAGTTTAAAGTGAGGGGTAAATAATAAAAAATCCGATAGTAGTTTATTTCCTTCGCACTCATAGTAAAAGAGAGAAATGGATGGCTGATCATAAATTAGATATTGCGAACGCTGTTCAAAGTTATGTTTGTCGTTTATAACGATGCATTCTAAAGTGGTATTATTTCAGATTATTGAAATATTACTTATTCCTACGGAAGTTTCATATTCGAAGACCAGTATAAATTCATCAACAAAATTTTCTAAAATTTAAATACAATTGATTGGTCGTTTAATTGTATTTAATCAGATCAAATCTACATTTAGTAACATTCATGAGTTTGAGAGCAGGTTTTCCATAAGGTATATAAGTTGAAATGTCATATTTTAATCACATTTTATGTGTATGTGATTTTATGAATTAATTAGTAATCAGTCTTTGTTTCAAAATTGCGGATTGTTTTGATAGCCATTTCTTTCTTTCTTGTTCGTTCGTTAGGTGAAAGTGATATGGACCCGGTGTTTGTCGAGGATTAGGTGAAAGTATACCCTCAACATCGGAGCAGGAGAGTTCTTTTTGTCATGATGCAGAAGATCGAAAATAATCTTCGGCTTGTGCAAAGCCCAAGGGGGAGATTTACTAAAACCTTGGTGTAAAACATTTGGTGTGCGTATATTTAAGGTTTCTAAAATTTGTTTCGAGCGATATCCAAAAGGTTTGGTTGCTCTCAGTCTGTTGTTGTAGAAACGGATGGAAGAAGAGGAAGGATGAAAAACCGCGTTGTGCACCAGATTGTCGGGTAAGGTTAGCACGTGGCCAAAGTGTCGTTGCATGAGGAGTTGCCGCCGGAGGTAAAGTGATGGTTCGCCACTCTCGGCATACAAACTCAGAATGGGTCTAGTGCGGTATGCTCCCGTAACTAGTCCGATTCCTTCATGGTGGACACTATCCAACTTCTTTAAATAGCTTGTACGAGCAGAGCTATATACAACGCAGCCATAATCGAGCCGAGATCTTATGAATGCTCGATAAAACTGGTGCAGGGAGTAGCGATCAGCGCCCCATTTCCTGCTACTTTAATAAATTCAGAGACTTAATTGTTCTTGCTCTTAGGTCTGACAGATGTCGAATCCAATTCAGTCTCTGATCAAATATTAGACCTAAGAATTTCACAAAAGGATAGAATTTGAGAACGCTGTTCCCCAGGGCGATGTGTAGTTCTGCCAGAAGGTTTGGTCTCCTACTGAAAAGAACACAGCGTGTTTTCTCAGCAGAGAAACGAAAACCTGTCGTTTTCGACCAGTGGTATAATCTATTCAGGACGAGTTGGATTTGTCGCTCCGCACCTGTGACACTCTGTGATGAACAAAAGATAGAAAAGTCATTGACAAGAAGAGAGTGCAAAACAGGACTCTTTACAACAGACGTTATGCTGTTTATGGCCACTGCAAATAAGGTGACACTCAAGACTGAGCCCTGAGGAACACCGTTCTCATGGAGAAGGAGATCCGAGGTGTATCTTCCAATTCTATAGCGGAAGTAACGTTGTTCCAAAAAGGACATGAGCATCAGAGGAAGACGTCCTCTAAATCCCCAGGCATGGGGTTGTTGTAAAATGCCATGACGCCAAGTAGTATCGTAAGCCTTCTCGATGTCAAAGAATATTCCGATGAGATGTTGTCTTCGGACGAAAGCATCTTGAATTGCTGATTCCAGGAGAAGTAAGNTCTTGAATTGCTGATTCCAGAAGAAGTACGTTGTCCAGGGTAGAATGGAACTTCCTGAAACCACACTGAGATCGACTCAGCAAGTCAGGCCGTTCAAGATACCAGACGAGACGTCGGTTGATAATTCTCTCCAGAGTTTTACCAAAACATCCCGTCAAAGCAATACTTCATTAACTACTTATGTTCGTTTTGTCCTTACCTGGTTTTAGTAAAGGAATAAGCTTCCTTCCAGGAATTTTGGAATACTCCCTCGGACCATGAAATATTAAAGATATCCAGAAGGTATTCATTCGACTCGAGACTGAGTTGTCTCAGCATTTCATAATGAATTGAATTAGCGCCAGGAGCAGTGTCGTAGACTGTCGCTAGAGCTGACTCAAGTTCCCACATAGAGAAGGGAGAGTTGTAGGATTTCCAGTTGGTGGAACGAAAGTCTAAAGATGTGCTCTCTTCTATTTCCCTTTTTCTCGCGAAATCAGGATCGCAGTTCGCTGTAGATGTCAGGTCAGCAAAGTATTCAGCCATCACTGTTGCAATTTCTCTGTTGTTGGTGAGAATCCGACCCTGATAATTGAGTCTAGATATTGGGACTCGAGAATACCTTCCAGATATCTTTCGGATTGACTCCCATACTTTAGTGGACGATGTTGTTCTCTTAATGGTGCTTAGAAACTCTTTCCAGGAGGTGGATCTGGATTCTTTGATAGTTCTGCGCGCTTTTGCTCTCGCAATCCGATATGCGGCGAGGTTTTCCGGAGATGGACTTGCCTTAAATTTCTGTAATGCTCTTCTCTTTGCCCGAATGGTGGACCGACATGGGGTCTTCGCGGTTCCACCAGGGGACATGAGGTCTTCGCGGAAAAATAGATATTTTCGGAATGGATTCTTCAGCAGCGTGATGAATCACCTGGGTCAGATGGTCGACCCTCTCTTGTACACTACCCGTTTTTCTGAAGACAGACAGAGAACGGTACAGTGACCAATTTCCCTTTCTGAGAATCAATTTCCGTGGCTTGCATTCGGGAAAAGTTGCACGTTCCTGCAAGGACAACCAAATAGGATGATGGTCGCTACCATGCAGATCATCTTCTACCTTCCAGTGAAAGATACCAGCAACTTCAGGAGAGCAAATTGACAGGTCCATAGCAGTCCAAGACCCGGTGGCAAACGCAAAGTGGGTCATCTCCCCGGTGTTCCGTAGACATAAATCTTCCCGCTCAAAGAGACAATTCAGCAGTCGGCCCCTGGGGCAATCGCTCGACGAGCCCTACAGTACACTGTGGGCGTTGAAATCTCCAAGGAGGAGGAATGGTCGAGGGAGCTGATGAATTAAATATCTGAGGGGGGCCTCCGAAAAATCTCGTGTCGGAGGAAGTTATAAAGAACACACGGTCATAGATGGTACACTGTGAATTTTGACTGCTAAAGCCTGGATGTGAGTTTGTAGGAGAACAGGTGAGCAGAGGATAATGTTTCTAACAAACACGGCAACTCCTCCTCTTGCTCGATCTCCCGTGGTGTCGTCATATTTGAAGCTGCTGTATCCTCGCAGAGAGGGTGAGTGATCTGGTGAAATGTGTTTCTCTTGTAGGCAAATACAGATCGGATTACGACGCGCTAAGAGTTGTAACTCTTCACGTTGAGTGCTATAACCATTAAGGTTCCAGTGAAGTATGGAAGCCGTTACTTTTCCGAACCTCCGGGGTCAGGCTCTTGAATGTGCATTTCCGCGTCACCGTCGGACAATGCAAATTCCGACTCGGAAGTAGGAAGGAAATATACATTCTTCAATCGTCTCTGGGACTTCTTCGATGTTGTTGGCTTTGATTTTATTAAGTCAATAAGGTTCAGGGATTTAGCCTTCTAACCTTAATTGGTTTTTGTTTTAGTACTGGAAGAAATACGTGGTACACTGCTGGTCTTCTTCTGTGTATTATATGGACGGGGTGTGGAGAGAGTCTTGGGTTTGACTGGAGTATCTTGGAATTTTTTTTGCCGCATTTGCACTGGCATGTGCACGACGTTGTCGTAGACACGTCAGTGAAATCGGCCTGGATTGACACGCTCTTCTTGATTCAGGAGTCTTGGCTGCGGTTGAGTAACTGGTAGAAAATACAGGGTATAAAGCCCTGTTTTTCTTCCGAGCTTCACCGTACAGGATCTTCTCCGTAGTCTTGATCTCTTGTATTTTTTTCTCTTCGAGAAAGGCGACACACTCCCTGCTCCACACCGGGTGGCTGCCTGTGCAATTAATACACTTAGCAGGCCCCGGGAATGGGACGCCTGGTTCATATACTTCCTTCCCGCATTTACCGCAAGTTTCACCCTTAGAAGATGTTGTATATCCAAACCTCTGTCACTTGAAACAGCGCAGAGGATTTGGAACAAAGGGTCGCACCGGCAGGTTAACCCATCCAGCTTTAATATCCTTTGGTAGTTGGGGACAATCAAAAGTCAAGACGAAGAAACTGGTCTTCTGTAGAACACCATTAACCTTCCTCATGATCTGACTGACCTCAACTACATGGTCAGCCTCCCATTCCTCAACTAGGTCTTCAGTTGACATGTCCATAATATCCCTGCAATATAAGACCCCCTTGCTGCGATTAAGCGCAGCATGGAGTTCGCACTTTACAGGGATATCTCCCAACTTACTACATTCAAGTAGTTTCAATGCCTGCTTGCTCGATTTTGTTGCAAGCAGCATCGTCCTGTTTCTTAGTCTTCTCATACTCTTCAATGTACCTACAATATCTTCAATACCTTTGAAAATATAGAACGGGGATACTTTTTCAAGAGTCCCGTCTATACGTGTCATAATGGCAAAAACATTCTCGTAAGGAATGCTCTTAAACTTTTCCTTTTTGGTTACTGAAGCAGGAGGGCTGGAAACCCTCGGCCGCTTCGAAGACCCTGAGGCGTAATACTTACCTTGCGACTCGCCCACTCCGCAAGGCAGGGGAAAAGAAGAATCTTTCATTTTGTACGAGTGCGGAGGAAATAAATGTCCGGTGACGTGGAGCCCCCGCATCACGCCACTAAGCCTTGCTCAACTGAGGTGCGGCAGTTGCCCCAGAGGTTGGTACGCTAGCGAGTGTTTTTCCTCAACACCCATTCACCTCATCGGCGCGTAACACACCTTGAGGTTGAGGGTTTTTTATACAGGTTTAATTCTTCCTCGCGACCCGGCCAATGAAGGCAAGATCTCTGCTCTTCAAAACACGCAACTTTCCACCATCGCGCCAACGGTGGTCGCTGAAGCAAGTCCAAAGCTTACGGTGTCCGAGGACTGGTGGCGCAATACCAGTCCCCAGATGGGGGCCGTGGGTTCGCCAAGCCCATACTCACTCGAAACTTAGCTCCCTGCGGGGGAAAGAATAAGAAAGAGAAGAAGAAGAAGAAAGAGAAGTGGAAAATGAAATATACCCTAGCTCCAATAGTGTCGGGATCGAAAAGAACAAGAGGCGACCAAGGAAGGTCAGGAAAGAGAAAGGAAGGAGCATTGCACAAGTAAGTGGAAGCAATGCCAGACTCAGCTCGGGGCCCCGTGTTCGCCAAACACGTACTTACTAGATGTAAGCCCCCTGAGGGAATATTTCTATTGTATGGGTTTCGTATAGAGGAATATTATTTCATAACCTAGCAGTGACTAAGGTAAGAATGATTTAGTTAAGAAACGACTTATGACTTTTTGGAGAAATACATAATTTTTGTTGTTAAAATCTAGATAAAAGGAGGGTGAACCGAAATGTCATATTTAGTGGATAAATTTTTTTTGTCATATTTAGTGGATAAATTTCAGTTGTCATATTTATTTCGTCAAATATAGTAAAAACATACGAGTAAAGTTTGCTCCAATTTTTATTCTCAAAATATTTGTTTAATAAGATTACGAATGGAGAGTACTTGCAGTTAGTTCATAAAGAAAGTTGTCGTGTTGGTTGAAAGAAAATTTTTTTCAGAAGAAACGAAGTCGAGCATGTATGTGACTAAGTTCTGTTGATTCTGAATGATGAGAGATTTTTCCTTGACACTTTTACGTTACCGCGTCCCTTCCGCTAGAAATTGTCCAGGTAGTATTCTGATCTGTAGGGGTGGGTAAATTGTAGAAATTTGTTCGCTTTTGAGACTTAAAATATTTGAATATTTTGTAGGATTTCAAGTGTTAGCTTTTGAGAATGTTCGAAAACAAGACACAACCAAATGATTTAGATGACATGAACAACGTTTTTAATCAAATGTTTTTTTTGCAATTTTTGACTTAAAATTAGTTGCTTTTTGTCATTATTAAAACGTAACATGCGTATAAAAACCCAAACTTGTGAAATGAGGTTAATGGTTTGAGGAGGTAGCTAGTGTGGGATTACTTCTATCGATTAGCAGTTTAACGTAGTCAATCCTATTTTCTCCAGAGCAGTTTCCGAACATCTGAAAAGGTTACCCCACAACAGGAATAAATGTTGTGTGATAGAGGGTGGATTATGAAGACGGGCGAATTTTTTGTTTCTGCTCTTTGCATGAACTTATCTGAGTATGTACACATGAGATAAGCTCTCCCTCGCATTTAACAGTGTCATTTTTGTACTCGATGTTTGTTAAATTTGCACCCGTCAACACACTAAGGGTCGTCTAGCGAGGTAGTAAAATCGGTAGTAGTATCATCATTTTGGGGTATCCTGATTTTAAAATTCATACATCTCAAAACCTAAAAGTTGTGGTGAGATACAGTAAGCGCACCACTAATTTTGCCTCTCAGTGTATTTCGTTTTAATATGCAAAGACAAATGAATATAAAAATAATGTCATTACAGTAAATGAAACAATTCTCTTTTTATTAAAATAAGAATAAGGAAATATAAACCATCCATCTTATAATTGCTTGAAAACATTTTTCTCTGAACATCATCGTACACAATAATATTACATTCTGAATTGTCACATTGAATATAGGACAACAAATCCAAAAACAAAAGAAATTAAAATATCTTCACACAAAACCTTATCACGTACCATTTATATTTGAGCGTCATATTTGTTGCTGTTGAATAAAGCATTCATGATAAGAAATGTTCCGCGACAGCAGTAAAATCCACCATAATAGAAAGCCAGTATGGCAGATGGTGCATGAAGTACATAGTAAACGTTCCTTTGGGAATCTCCGCTCCGTTTCGTTTCTTGTCGGTTTCATAATCGACCATCGCACCCATTGAAGTCCAGAAGCCGTAAAATTCTTTATACGACCTGCAGAATATTGATGCTGAACGCATCAATTTTCAATGGCATGTTCCTGGAAATGCATCATAAACTTTACACCAGAAAAGATATCTTAGTTAAACGATCTGAGGTTGTATCACCCATGAAAAGAGAAAAAAATTCGAAAGTAATGCAGCGAATTTCAAAAATTGAATTCTAGTTATGAGTGGTTGAAGATTTTAATACGTTGGAATGTTTTGTATGAACTATAAACGATCTTGTATGAAAATGTATTTCATAATAATTGTTATATTACTATTATAAAACAACTTCGAATGTAAAGTTAATAATAATTATCTTTTATCGAAATTCTTTAATTTTTGAACAAATATGACCGTAATATCTACAAAAAATGATTCTCTTCTTACGTTAAATATAAAGATTTCCCGAACTTAAGGTAGTTGCCGAGTCCTATTACTCTACGGAACAATTTACTGAATAATATATCCATATACTCAAAACGTTTGTAAATGTGTTACATAATACCTAACGTGATGGAAAAGATTCATTCGACTAAGAAATCTTCCTGAAGGTCATTTATGAAAGTACTCAATTGAACTGGATTGAATTACCTGCCTTGTCATTCCATCTATAGTTTCACAATAGCTCCACAATAGTTTAACTATTCTCATTATCGAGATGAATAAAAAGTCATAGTAGTTTAATTAAAATTATAACTTAAAATATGAACTTGAGTGGTTAAATGGTTAACAATGATATCAATTTCACCGTATTCCAAGAAATATACTTAACTTCGTGTATTCAAATGCGTCTCTGGAAAGCTACGTGACGTCTTAGTCCAACTACATAGTACTGTACAATCATAATCAGAAATATAAAAGAAAAATTATTGTAAATGAAACGAAATTAATAACGCATTAAAACTTATGGACTGGATAGTCATACTAAAAATCTAATTATAAAGTTATGTAGTTCTATAATAATATTTTCGAGGAATCATCCATTTCGTGTCAATTTTAATGTAATGATGTATACAGGTATTTTTACCATTTCGTGTCAATTTTAATGTAATGATGTATACAGGTATTTTTACCATTTTGTGTCAATTTTAATGTAATGATGTATACAGGTATTTTTACCTCCGTGACTGGATTATAGAGAAGTGTTATGATTGAGTGGAATGCCATTTATTTTCATACAGTGAAGGGTGTTACGTGGTGCTAAAGATATTACACTTCATAGAACCAAAGCCAATCAAAGTATCTTGACACTCCTCAATGTAATTAACGGCGGGGTCCAGAGCTGTGGCGGTGGCGTGTGACCTCAGGGAGAGGAACCCTTCATACATTCTCTTGGCCCTTCGAGCTTTTACGGCATGCAACCGCACCACCTAATGAAATTGGGAAGCTGTTGGAGCGCCTCACTTTCTCAGAGACCAGACCGTCACGGAAGCGGCTTGAAATGCCAGATATTTAATATAATTTCTGTCTCGCGACTTCGTCTTCTGTACTGGTTCTAACGGACTTCATCTCCTACCACTTTTTGCTCCCAGTCACTGCTTTAGCAACATTTTCTCCAAAGCTCTGGTTAAATTTCTGTGGTCTTCCAACGCCATGAACTTTCTTATGCTGAGGTTACCGTCCTCAATGCTTTCTCTATGCAGAGAGGGTTTCGGCAAATTCCAGTCACTTATTTCTGAATGACCAGATGCTAAGCGAGAACACTACCATTTCTTCGTGTTTCTTGCCTCATATCTGCTGTAGCCAAAGAACGTCTTTTATCCTTTCAAAAGACTTGTTTTCTTCAACTGATTTTCTCTTTCTTTACTTCGCTTTATTTAAATGCCTTCTCATTATGCCATTTTATCTCACTTTTCCTATCGATCAACTCATTTACTTCTTGTTTTATTTGTATATCATATCAGAAGCTTTGATTTCCTTTCCGACTAATTTTTACTCGTTCATACTCACTTCAACGTTTTATGAACATTCATATCACGTCACATTTTACATAACAGAAGCAGCTGAGATCTCATGAGCAACAAATGTTAACAGATAAAACAATTTTTTGCATACTTCATACTACATGATAGATACGTTATTGTTATTGGAAGATACATAATGCATGTAAGGTATTATTTTATCCTATTAACATGCTCAGAGTTAGTTATTAATCAGTTTGGAGTTTTCACCCCCTCTCCCCATTCATTTACAAGTAACAAATACCCTACATTTTCAACGAAGTAAACACAGATATGTTTTGGGCATATTTGAATACATTTTCCTTCAACGTACTAAATGAAAAACTAATTATATCAAAAAGATATCAAATCCATGCAGTGTCAAATCCTTTCAAACCCATATAGCGTTTATATATAAACGTAGGCATCCGCAACCGGAGTCAGTGTGAACTTGTTGCATGTCAGTACGCCTGCAGAGTACGACAATGACTTAGGTCTGTACGACTCTGACATTGCCATGAAGAAGCACAGCATGATGGCCGAAACGTTGGTAGTTTTATCTACTAAGATGAGGTTTGTCCCAAGCAAACAAGTTTACCATGTAGCGTTTCTTTATTAGAATAAAAACATTCACTATATTGACGATATTACTAATTCTTGGTAATTGTAATGTCACCGCCTTGTATGATTCACACCAATATCTATTTTAATTGAATTTGTGGATAAGGGTAATTTTAATTATGTATTTAAAAATATTTCAACCCATCTGTGTCAGCACATAATTTTTAAACGTCCTTAATAGCATTCTCTACGATGCGTCTTCAACGACTCCATTGACAAGACTACCTCCTGTCTTACACTTCCCAATTCAGTTCTACCCCATGGCCCTCGCTCCCCTCATCTCCTTGACATCTTCCTCCCTCCATCCAGATCCCACTCCCTCCCTTTGCTCGCTAACTGCCCTAGAAATGTCATTAACCCCTTAGGAAGGGGAATGAGGGAAACGGACCGAAAGAGAGATTGGGGAGCGTCGGCGCCGTCCTGGCTTTGGAATGCGCCTTCGACGACGGGGGATGGATTCTCACAGCGCTCTCCCACTGACCGTCCGTCACACTACAATGAGGTCATCATTTCTCAAGTCAACTCGACGGGACGCTTTTCTCTTTCGACGCACGACAGATTGAAGATATTCTGCGGAGAGGACAAAAACTAATTACACTAAAGTAATTAAATTAACTCGTGTAATTACATTTTCAGAAATACTTATATTAGTTTGTTAAGAAAACAGGAACTAAATTAGTTGCTCCATGCAACTGTCAATTACTCTTTGGTAGTACAATTTATTCTTTTTACCATTTATTCCAAATATAATGATTCTATTGAGGAGTTAAATTTATAGCTCTGTTGAAACTTCATTTCATTGTACTCACCTGATTACAGAACTCGAGAAATATTAGAAGTACAAAAATATCTGGCATTTTTTTTGTCCCTTTGCGACCATCCAAATTTGAGTTTACTCTAGGAAGAACGAAAAGTGCTCAAGATACGTAATACGTGAAAAATAATTTTGGATTGTTTTGGTTTGCACAACGATGCACAGAATGTTATGTTCGTATTATACCACTAAATAATAGTAGTTATTCACTTAATTACAAGAAAATTATCATAGTTTATTATTATACAATTGAACCTACAGTATCTTACTCGTTATCTATGTTTCTTGAATTCATATATTATTGATATCCGTGGAAACATTGTCCTAAAGTATTTATATTTAATTATGTGAAAATTAATAGTACAGAACGCACCGGAACTCTCAGCGTACCTACATCACGACCCTGTTCCCACTACAATTGGGTCCAGACACCTACTATAAAGAAATGAGACATCTCTTCTGACACAGACCGTGATACTCTCTGGGCCTCGTATATGTGATATTTATAAATTTCCTCTCGTGTTTTTGCATTATTCATAAGCATTCATGGAATTCCTTTCCAATTCACACGTACGAGGGTCACCAACAAACGAGAATAGCATTGTGCGTGAAATTCCTTAGTATGTCCTGTTCAAATAATAAAGGAATTTCGAGTATTTATGAAATGAAAAGTTCAGCTTTGATAGCTTCCATTATTTTTAATTCGCAATTTCATGCTCTTATAGTTTGCTTTGATGATTCTTTTATCCGCTGCCTCACATACAGAAGTGTATTTATATTTAGTTGCGTTTTACTAAAACATCGGTTAAGAATAAAGGTTTGATGACGTTCTATGCGCTGGAGTATAATGAGTGTAATACCAGCATAAAAGGGTCCCAGAGTCACCACTCCGCACTTCCTTCACACGTTTAAAAGATTGTCTGTAGCAGTTTTATGTAACAATAGCTATTATAATCATATATTGAGGGTGTTTTATTTCACACAATACCCACCCAATTTGGACATTTTTTAGACTATTAAAAAAACATTTTGGTGATTATGGATGATGATTGAAATTCAAAAAAAAAGTATGTTATTTAATAAAGTCGAAGTACTTCCGTATTGTGGTATAGACAATATTGTGAATATATAGAAATACCAGTTTTGAAGGTTGCAGACACTGAAAATGCTTTTATTCTTGTTTCGTCTCTTGACTCCTCATTCATTCTCTTTTCTTTATATGTGGTGATTTTGTTGAAAGATGGATTCAATTTCATTAATTCCTAAAAATAAGTTTCCCATAAAACTAAAATTTTAATCGAACTCATAATATAAATTCATGTTACAATGGAACAAACGGATAACTTTCAATCCTATGTAATGAGAAGTCAAAATAAATAATTGACCAATCGACTTGCAAGTATCTTTATCTCCCAATCTTAATTCTGAAAAACTTTCTTTCGAGAGGTTCGATATCATCGTTTGCTTGAAAATCCTGAAAAAAATTCCTGTGTTATGAGAAAAGCTGTTGGCACACACCTTCCATCATTTGGCGCGAAGCAATGTAATAACATTGAAACGATATAGTGACATTGGGATGTTACCGAGGAGGTAAACGAGAAAATTGAAGACCCGACGGGCACAGAAAGATCTACTTAGGAGAATCATTATGTTCCACTCCAGACAACACATCTTAAATGTTTGGAAAACGATAAAAATCAAAGTAAATTAATTCATTAGTGTTATGTCTTTTTATGATCCCATATAAAGGTGACAGAGGTGTTTCTTCCACACAACAAAAGAAAACTTTAATCTCCGTCTTAAAAGGAATCGAAATTTTAGATGCGATAAAATGGTGAAGACAGAGCTTTCACAAAACTATAAAACTTTTCTCCATTAAAGTGGATAACTATTAACTTAAGAGTGCAGCTCTTAGGTATTCTAAACTGACAAAACTATTCCCAAACAGGGTATACTTATGTGTGTCAAATTTATCTAATTTTGTTTTAATTACAGCATACTAAATATTCCAATAGGATTTTCGATTTATGTAAGTAAATATTTTAATCAATAAAATTGAGTTTGCTATCTACAAAACCATTTTCATTGTATTCTGAAATGCTAAAAGTTAAACGAAACTTTTAATTTCGACAATTATATTACCTTTTATTCATTCACAAAGTTCGTCTTTACGTAATAGACAAGCTAAAACTCTCGGTAAAAACCTAAAAGAAGCTACGTCCCACAAAGATCGTGATGTGCGTGGGAATAAGGGAAGCATCGTAAAACTTTAACGCCCCTCGCAGCCATTTTCACACACGCAGCTTTGGAGGAAACAATTTTGTTTTAGATCCTGTGTGGTGAAAGCAAGTGTCTGTCTTTCGAGTTCACAATATATTGTGTCTTAGTTAATTTTAAACTAGGAAGAAAATTCAGTACCAATTCAGGTCTCTAATATTAAAATTTTGTAGCATATTTTGTTATCAATGCATATTTTATGAATAAAACCATAATGTAACGTTGTAATAATTATTATAACATATATAAAAATAGGGGGATATCTGAAAAATGAATAATAAAAATACTTCTACTTACCTAACCCACTCAGCACGCGTACACTGGAATATTAAATGTTCCCCTGAACAAGGTAATAAACAAAATGAATTTCGGGGTTCGGCCCTTTTTATTGTCGTGAAATATGCATAAACGTTTCTTGAAAGGGACACAACATTTATAAAATTTGGTATAATTATATATTAACAGCCAAGTACATTTCATAGCACTCTACGAACACTCCCTTTAAAAAATAACTTTTCCACATTTCCCTTTGGAAGTATCCCCCAACAATACATAATCTTAACAGCTACACAAGTACACATAATACATTTAGCTCCACTGATCACTTCCTGAGGATTGAGCCAATTCAGTGAATATTTAAATTAGTGAACATTTTATGAAGTTTATTAGAATTTTACCACAATGTCCATTTGCTTTGGAGCCCTCGTATTTCAATACAAAACAATAATAAAAATTATCTCAGCCACAAAATTCTTTGGCATATCACTCACACTGCATGGTTTTTCAATGGTATTTAGTGACGAAAGCGAGGTACCGTACCCGGCACGTTATGCAATCACCTTGTCATACGAATAGCGACCTCCAGCAACAATCAGCTGTGGATTGCCCACGTCCATTGATGAATGTAGTCGCCTTGAACGCCTCCCACCCATTCAATATGGTCCAAGTCACCGTCTCCCCCACGTTTGCTTCTACGCCCACCGGGTTCATCTCAGCGTGGCATGTAAGATGATGTACCAACATTACCAAGCACAACTTGACGATGGAATCACGACCTTAATGGCTACAGTTCAGCCTTCGATCACAAAACCGAATTATTCATTAATCACGCAACTAATAATATTAAGCGAAGCCAACAATACTCGCACCGAACTAATTAAGATTCGGACTGATAACATCGAACTCATTTTGAAACAGTTCATAGAACGCCAGATAACAGTCAGAAACATATTACTCATCATGATAAGAGTGATACTGATTGCTAGAATGATAGAACGATCTGCTGATAAAATCTGAACGAATAATCTAATGACCTCTTAGTCTGGACACTCGAACTGATAAAATCATACTCGAATAATGTGATCGGATGTCTAATAGAATGATGATCATGACCCTGGAGCATCTCTGCTCCTAGTTAAATAACCATATCCCTCCTCCATTGCCCAAAAAATCGAGAGAACAAACTACTCCTCCTCTGATGAAGGTGATTTTTTCTTAAGTTTTTAAACCTTCAACCTGTGTCGTTCAGTGCCTCGCTAATTGCAAGTCCTTCTGGCACAAGAATATCCCAACAGATCTTTATACTTTTTGTGAACGAAGCTCCACGTCCTTCTCATACGACTTTCATCACATATTCATTTATCAGTCACTGAAACTAGCCAAACCTTCCTCCAGAATTTCTAAAACGCAACATCCCATTTGCCCCTTCCTTTTACATTTTGACAATGTCTGGTCAGTCGTTTCTCATATCTACTTGTTCTTTCTTTCTTACGCTGCAACATACGCAAAATGGTTATGACATACCTCAGGGTTCCAACCGGATGTTTCATGATTCATTCATTGGCACCCAAACACGCGCCCCAGCGGGATCTGTCCCCTTACTCCACTTTCTCTTTGTGTTCCAAAGCAGTCCCTTTTTCTCCCGGCATCGTCTGTGTCCGCTCGAGGGCAAAATTACGAACTTCCTCACAATTACTAAAACTTTTCCTTCATTATATTTCTAAATAATTATAATAAAAAGGTAATAAAGTTATTTTTAATTGTAATTCTCCTGACAAATCAAAAGAGTCCGACCCCTTTAAGGGAAAAGGTGAGAAGGGAATAAACCAATCCTTGATAAACAAGAATGTACCATTATTAATAAATACGTAATTAGTAGTTATAAAGACGTAACAATTAAAAAGTATCATTGCAATTTCAAATATGAATACCTTTTTTAAAATTGGTTGTTTGATGTAAAAGAATGTTTTGTGAATGTCGTGTAATGATACAATGTATTATGAATGACATGTAATGTCGAAAGATGTAGACGTGACAAAAATAAATAAATGAAAAAAATACTATTCATATATTATAATATATCTATTCTTTGAAAAGGGCTCTAATGACCTTGACCAGCTCTAATACTCCTTCGAACCTAAAAAAGTTCTTGAAGAAAATCTAATCTTTAAACATTCTAAAGTACGGCATAATATGTACAATAAAATTTTACATAACAGTACAATATAGAAATGAATTGTATAATTTTTGGAAAATATAAATAAATACTACCTACACTTCAATTTTTAAAAAAATACTAATTTCTTCCTCTTCTTTACAGAAAAATTCTTCGTGACGTAGCTTTGCGGGAACCAATAATGAATTCTCTCACTTAAAATTAATAATTCTTTCACACACAAAATTGCTAAATAAGGTTGAACACATTTCCTATAAATGCAATTTCATTTAAAAAATACTTCAACTCATAACTGTTTTCATCCTCCGTAGAAATGAAGTTGAACGACACCTCGTTTCAATTCGAATTGGAACGGACCTTTCAACTATCTGAAATTTCGTTTCGAATCGAATCCTAACTCTAAAGTCCGTTTCATTTTCAATCTGCATCGTACCGAGTGTAGTATAGATTCACGTTGGAACAATATTCTTCGGATTCACACAATTATAATAATAAATTTATTGTCAGAAAACAGTACAAACTGCGTATGACCACGTGGAGGACAATAAACTAATTTACTCTCCGGAAAGCAAGCAAGGGACCATCCCATCAATTCCGATCAGTGGCCCAAAGACAGAGGCGGATTAAAATTTTTTTTACAAAAGTTCCTAGATAAGAAAAAAAGTTAGCTGCGAGTTATAATACTAATAGAATGTCAATATGTTTGTAATTTTACGCAAAAAATTACATGTACAAGTTATTATCGAACTATAGATTATTCTGAGTATAGTGTTTAAAAATCATAAGAGTTG
>NNCF01127370.1:760021-780501 GCA_002313205.1 Laupala kohalensis
ACAAAGCCTAGAGAACCTGTATGATAAATCCGCCTCTACCCGAAGGAAAACCGGAGAAAAACCCAGGCCAAGATGGGGCTACAGAATAAATGTACACAACCGTGCCTAAGTTGTGTACACATAAAACTAAATTAATATGAGCCATAAGACTACACAATCATGCAAGAAAATAGTTTTTGAAATTGTTATAAGTTGTTTAAAAAGTACTACAGCAATGGCGTGATAAAGCACAAGACGAATTTAACTTTTGTTAAAATCAATAAATTCTTTTACAGTGTAGAAGCACTGGTGCAGGAGGTAGTTTTTAACCGCGGATTTGAAGATATTCAATTTCATAATATCTTTTATATTCTTGGGCAGGGAATTATATAGAACGATTCCCGAATGGTATGGTCCCTTTTGGCAAAGAGTGGTTGACACTCTAGGGCGATGAATATTACTACTATTGCGTGTATAGTGTTCGTGAACGAGACTGTTTCGTATAAAGCAAGGGTGGCACTTCAGTAATTCGGTCTTAACAAACACGACCGTTTCATAAATATAAATGCAGGGAAGTGTTAAGATATTTAATTCCTTGAATAAAGGTTTACAAGAGTTTCGGGGGTGAGATTTACAAATTATCCGAACTATCCTCTTCTGAATTCTGAAAGTTTGAATACTCTGACCGGAATTACCCCAGAAGGTAATGCCGTAACGTAAGTGGGAGTACACGTTTTCAAAATATACGCAACGGGAAATACGTGGACTAACTGCGTTAACTAAGATTCGAAATGCGTAACACAATTTGCTTAATTGGGAATTAAGATTGTCAATGTGACAATTCCATTTGAGGTTGTCTTGAATATGGAGACCTAAGAATTTTGTATTTGTAACAGTTTTTAATTGTGTTCCGTTTAAAGAAAGAGAAACCTGGGGTAAAGATTTTGTATTACTATTATGAAATGACATTCACACTGTTTTGTCAGTGTTTACAATGAGACAATTTGCATGGAACCAAGTCGAAAGATTAGACAAATCTTTTTGAGCATTGGCTTGTTTACATAGTAAATTAGTGTGATCAGCAAAAAGAACCATTTTGCAATCTGATGTGGATGAGGACATGTCGTTCACATACAATAAAAAGAGTATAGGGCCGAGAATCGAACCTTGGGGTACTCCGCAAGTAAGTGGCTTTGTTTCTAAAAGACAACGTTGAGGTATTTTATTTTTTGTATAGGATATTTCTATCTGTTGATATCTATCTTTTAAATAAGAAGTTAGCCATTGATGTGGAAGTCCACGAATGTCTAAAGAATGCAATTTGGTAAGGAGAATTCCGTGATCGATGACATCGAATGCTTTGGATAAGTCAAGAAAAACACCCTGAGGATTTTCTCCACTGTCTAGAGATGTGGTAACATCGTTTAAGAAGGAAAATATGGCGCTTGTAGTGGAAAAGGATTTCCTAAAACCGTGTTGATCGTCAGAGAGAATGTTATATTTTGATAAAAAATCTAGAAGACGCTTATAGAACAATTTTTCTAGGATTTTTGAGAAAGTGGATAGTAGAGATATTGGTCGGTAATTTCCGATATCAAATTTGTTTCCTTTCTTGTGTAAAAGTTTCACTTTAGCTCTCTTAAATATGTTGGGAAACACCCCTTCCGATAAAGAACTATTAAAAATATTTACGAGTGGATTTAATATAGCGTGGGACGAAGATTTAACAATAAACTCAGGTATATCATCTATGCCTCGTGAAAATTTGTTTTTTAAGGAGCTGATGATTCCCATGACTTCACTGGCGTTAGTTTCGGAAGTGAACATAGAATTGGGTATGTGGGTGGTAATAATTGGAGGACATTGATTTGGATATATTGAGTTCGTTATTTTACCAACTTCTGAGAAGAAAGAATTAAACAAACTAGCAATGTCCTGAGGATTTGATACGATTTTGCCATCGTTTAGTAAAGAAACATTTTCTTCGCGATTTTCAGAAGTTGACGTGTAATTTTTAACAATATTCCACATGGCTTTCATCCGGTTGTTCGATTTTAGTATATGCCTGTCGTTTTCCATAACTTTAGCTGCATAGACTACTTTTCGGAGAATAGTCTTATATTTACGAAAATAATTATGGAATTCGGGTGGCTGGTTATAGCGTTTTGAAAGATAATATAAACGGCGTTTGTTTTTTGAAGAAATTCTTATCCCTAGGGTGATCCATCTATTGTATTTTTTTGTGTTAATTAACTTGCGTTTTATGGGAAAACTAGAGTTGTAATGTTTTAGGAATGTTGAGATAAATACATTGAATTTGTCGTCGGTGTTTTGGCAATTGTAAACATCTTTCCATGTTTCTTCACGCAAATAATTTACGAATATGGATTTATTTATGTCATTAAACTCTCTTGTAAATTTGTAAAGGATTTTAAGTGGTTTTAGTTTATTATTAATAGACAATACTTGAGCAAGGTTATCACTGTATCCGGCGATTAACACTTCAGTGAGATACGAGATTCCATTGTTGACTATAATTTGATCTAGCAATGTTTGAGATGAGCCGGAGAGGAGAGTGGGGTCGTTTATCGTAGTAATAAGGTTGAAGGAGTCGATAAGATTCTTGAATCGATTAACTGGTGAATGTGCAGAGTCGGATGTACTCAAGAAATCGATATTGAAATCACCACATATAACGATAGATTTAGTAGATTTATGTGCGATATGTTCTAAAACATTTTCGNTATATGTTTTAAAACAATTTCGATGTTCCTCAAAAATATGTCAAGATCTGATTGAGGAGGTCTATAAATACACAAAACAACAATACCGGTGTCAGTCAGATTAACTGCAGAAAATTCGAACACACTATCTACGCAGAAGTTCTCGTAACCTGTCAGTGGAGAAGATAAAATA
The DNA here is from genome assembly GCA_002313205.1 of Laupala kohalensis. Classification (NCBI taxonomy): domain Eukaryota; kingdom Metazoa; phylum Arthropoda; class Insecta; order Orthoptera; family Trigonidiidae; genus Laupala; species Laupala kohalensis. The sequence goes on from NNCF01127370.1 coordinate 762,917, forward strand.
TCATTACGAACGTAGATACACCTACGTCCGTGGGGATTTTTACTGTTAAAATTTTGCCGACAGTAAGAACTTGCTAAATAATAATTAGAAATAGCAGTATCGTTGATGTTCTTAGTCGAAAACCAATGCTCTGTGAGGCATAGCAAATCGAATCGATTTTCGTGTACCAGAATTTCAATGTCTGTCAATTTGTTGGAAAGGGATTGGACATTATGATAAAATATAATTATTTTATTTTCGCAGAGTTTGTGACTCACGAGAAATGGAATCGACGTTAGTTTGTGGAGATGAATTTGAATTTGGTACAGCTTCTTGTTCCGGATCAAGCTTCGTGTCCCGCTCAGTGAGTTTTTTAATGTAAGAGTCCAGTTTTTGAATAATTTCAGCCAAACGAGCGTTTGGCTTAAAGAAACCGGAGACTAAGAACTGGCTAGGAAGCAATCTACGCAATACGGAGGACATCTGACGACCGTGCGAATCAGCTAGTATGAGCACTTTTGATTTCTGCGTGAAAGTGTTGGTTTCATCTGTGGATAGCACTACTTTACGTGGTTTAGGGCGGCTGTGCTTACTAGTGCGTGGTGTGTGAACAGGTCTGGGTACTGGACGGGAGGGGATGAAACGAGTAGGTAAGGGAGGAAACAGGGACATGTCATCTAACACACTAAACCTATTCTGAGTGAAGAGTTGGGGTGGTGCATGCGTCGTTGGNAAGCAGTTGGAAGGAATGCGAGACTTCCTAACTGTAGTCCAACCGCCGATCGTTTTCTTATTGACCTCTTTTAGCGCACTGATTCGTGTGTCAATATAATGTACCAAGTTATTGTACGCCTTCTGAAGAACAACTTTGAATGAGTTGAGGAATGCGATAGTGTCCATTGTTGTGAGAAAGTTAGCAACTTAACGACAAAAGCAAATGAGAATACACGATAACTGACAGCTGACACAGAATGAAGGATGCTAGTATAATAATATATTTATTACTACCGAAGTTACAAATGAGATATTAAATAAATTAAATATACAAACAAACCGACGACAAAAATGATTGAAATAATTATTTAGGGCGACCACTGGAGATTAATTAATTCGACAATAACTACCGTATATTGTGTTAAAATGTAAATGAATACGATAGAATCAAGAAAAACGAATTGTAAAATGATGTAATAATTCTATGAAATTATGACGACGAAAAATTGGGTGCAACAATGAGGCAGGGTTTAGATAAGTAAATAAAGAAACCGACAACTTAAATGACAGAAATAATTTAGGATGACAACTGCAGATAAATTAATTCGACAATAACTAAGGCAATATTATGTTAGATTGTAATGAATAACTACAAAAAGATCACGAAACAAATGGTAAAATATTGGAATAATTCTATTTACGACGACGAAACTTGAGCAGTGCAACAATAGAGTACGTTATTTTTAATTTAATAATGATGTAATAGTATATGCACCNCCAAGATGTTAAATTTATGATTCCGTTTGTACTTACGTAAACTTTATCACAACTTTGAAGGAAGCAATTGAATGAAAACAATATGAAGTTATATTTGGTCCGTTGGGTTTAAAAACCTTAGGAAATGTTTGTGTTTTTTCACTTAACACTCATACTGAACAAAGAATTTTACACTACAATGAAAGTTAGAATCTAGATACTACTACTGAATCACAAAAAACTCGAAAAAATAAAATAATTAGAAAGATTAAACTCTAAAACAGAGAGAGCTCATTCACAACCGCAGCTAACGCCAGGAGCAGGCTAGCTAATCTCTGGTTTAATGAAACCTTAGAGATATTTAAAATTTAAGAAGTTGTATAACTGTACTTTCAAATTTACGATATTTCGAATAAAATTTGTTCCTAAACTTGAAAGAATTAACGTACTTAATAATTATTTTCAACTAACATTAAAAAATAAAAGTGAACAGACTTGCATCCATAACCCATGGAATTATTTTTTTGTTTTTCCAGTGTTGTATTTTCATGTTATGTTTTTTTCTTCGTTCCTGCTCGTAATGTTGATGGTTTTATTTGTATCGCTTCTCGTGATGGTTTCTTTCTTTTTTTTAGTGAAACGTTATCTAAAGACTTGGTCTAGTGATAGCGTCAAATATCCCACAATTCGTCTGAGTGCTAGAGTGAGGGTTCAATCCCTGCTCGTCCGAACTTGATTATCTCATCTAATACAGACAAATGGGTGTTCTAAAGCATAAATTTCCCGACATCCCAACATCTGTTCTTCCTAATTTCCTCTCTCAATCCACGGTTAAGCTGAAGAGAAAGACTCATGGCAATAAATAAATAATATATTTCAACTTATGAAATATCTTATTTTGCCGTTTAAATTATTGATACAATAAACGCAAAAAGCTACACTTTTTGTATTGCAAGGAATAACTTGTTTTGAACAGAAAATTGTTCTATTGTAAATTATCTTTGATTAATGAAATGTGGAATCTGGCGGTTTATTTATGAAGTTCGCAAACTAGGAGTGTTAGCTGATGGGGCATGCTCTTCCTTTCCCACTGGTCGCCGCAGAATGGTGTTACCTCTGCCGTAATTTATGTAATACATTCCCGCTCTATTGCTGTCAAAATGCGTAGAATAGAATTTACTGCATTACAGAAAATCTTCTTCAATATGTATACAGTATGTACAAAGTGTACATTGTGAGCGATATATGTAATTAAGTTATTAAATTAATTTAGTATATTGCGAAATCAATTTTGGCACTATGATATCAGATCATCCACGAACCTCAGATTATCTAGATATTGCAGCGTCAAAGTTGAACGTGTATCTTATTTTCAATATCATGTCTTCCGGATGTGGCTCCAAGAGACTAAAAGGGAATTGTTATTAACAAATTCTTCATATATTCTACTATACATCCTTTGTAATAAATTGCAAAATGATAAATTTATTTCTCATAGTTGTTTAACTGTTTCACTCATTGAGGCTTCTTCTCCAAGGCCACGTACATTTTTTCCTGTAACCTTTGTCAACTTCTCCCCTTCCTCACCGGGAATAATATGTAAGGTTTTCAAATAACCTTCACAGTGTTGATCCTTTGCTGAGGTGATACATGGCGACATTTATGTGATAAGCAATTAAGCATAACCTTGAAGCTATTGACATAATTTCAGCTGACATGAACGGGTTATTGTCATATTTTCGGCTGATTAAGATGCCAAGGTGTATAGTTAGTACTAAAATATCAAGATCAAAGTCAAAAATTTTTATTATTCAATTTACGCAATTTAGGGTGTATATCAGAATTTTCAATTATACGTGACAATTGTTTCAATAAATTGAGTACAAAATTAGTTTTAGAAAAAAGAACAACCTATAGGAACGCAACCACATAAAACGCGCCTATTTAGATGCGGATGGAAAAGGCTCAAATTTGGTTTGTTTCATCCGCATGTTCGTAAGTTCTTTAATATTCCCATGGATAAATATTTTTCCGTTTGCATCCGCATGGAAACTAGAGAACTGACTGACAAAAGGCAAAGCGCAAGGCTGGGGATATCTGAAATAGCTGACCCGACGCTGAAAGACAAAAGGAAGAGGAGGAGGAGAAGAAGATGATGATGATGATGATGATGATGAAAAGGAAGTAGCAATAGTAGTTTCCATCCGCATAGGAGCGATTGTTTGTAAGTATTTAAATTTCCATGCGAATTGATACTGACCTAGATTTAATATGAAGTTTCTATATATTCCATTTCAATTCACATCTGTGATATATACAAATATATTACATTGAAGCTTGCAATTTTTCCTTATACATCCAACGTCGTACTACTGTGACCGTAGTGGAATAAGACAGGTGTGGCTGACCCGAGCATGCACAGTGCAAGCCAATCATATGCAAGACATTTTTCGGAACGGGCGTATTAGGATAACACTTCACGCCTATCAGACAGTCAAACATAGTACATAAATCTGTACAGCACCTTTAACTTCCTCTCAAAAAATGTCTTACGTTTCATTGGCTGGCGAACCTCCCCTCCACCTCGATGAGCAATGACATACCTTGTTATTCCACTATGACTCAGACTGTATAAACGAATTATCAGCAGATAGACATACCCATGATTCATTTGTGAAGACATTGACAGAGAAGGAGAAACGTTTTCTTCTCATGAAAAACGAGCCAATAATTTAATTTTTCATCTTTAACTAACGCGACCCTTCAATTGCTAATTAAAAACACCTTTCAAAGACAGGTTGTCTACACTCTTAACCTCGGCAGAGTACTCCAGACAGATTTTCCATGCTCTTCGTATCTAATGAATGAAACAAAATGAAAGAGATTCGCGAAGAACTTAGTAATTAGGTTTCCGTGTTACTCGCATGGCTGCGCTGCGTGCAATCTAGCGTCACGACGCAAAGTGCCGTGCTTCTGCTGGAAGTAATTGCTAATGAGGGAGATGAAACAGAAGGAAAGAAAAATAATAACATTTCTAAGTTAGGTTGCTCATTTGCTTTCCTCAAATAATGACATTCATTTTCTTTCCAGTTGTTTTTATATTGTTCTCTAAAGATCTGAAAATAATCTTATTTGAAATTGCTCAACATATAATATATTTCATGAACTGAAATGTTTGCCACTGTAAAGTTGAATGTTTTTTCTATTATACAATGAAGTCGCTCACATTTAGACTGCGTTGAGGGAAAAAAATTAGCAAATATCTTGCAGATTGTGAATCGAGTAGGAAAGAAGTTACTATTTTAACTATCTTTTAAAATATGAATATTTAGCAATAGAATTTTTTTCTCGAAATGAACCTGTTGCAAAACCTATGCTAATATATAAAGAATATTAGAATTTTTGTAATGGGTATATGGAAAAATTTCAGCGTTCGGAAGCAACAACGAAATTTGGAAATACACGTTGTTGAAGGAAACATTCCATAATAATTCCAAACCATTTGGTATCAAAATATTAGTTAGAGAATATTACTGAAAAATGTATGGGAAAGTATAAGCCATTAAATGTGGAGATGTCATGAACTGTCTTTCACCATTTTCTTACGTTTCAGTTTCCGCGTAAAACCTAAGGTGCCGAAAGTTTTTGCATTTTGTAAGTATCAGATAATATTTCACTTAGCCAAAGTATGTTGTGGAAATGGACTGAGAAATGGTAAAACAATGTATGAATTTTTAGCTGCACATTTTACTTACAAACTTTAAAATAAGATTTCTGTTATATTCATTATTATAAATTCATTCCAATCCGTGTATGTCAGAATAACTATTTGAGCGATATAATGAAAGAATATTACCGTCACATGCCAATGTGCGTCAACTCAGAGCACCGAATAGTCCGGAATTTAAGACTCTCTCTTTTCAGCTAGTATTCATCAGGTTACAGGTTAGGTAACATCACCGAGCAGCGTCAGGCAATATTAATGAATTGAGCTCTCAGTCCCATCGATAATCAACAGGGTTCTTCAAGTCAGGATCAGCCACGAACAGCTTACAAAGGGAGGAACTGATGAGTGGAGAGAGTAACATATACTCACCGGGACAGCGATCGGCTCTGACTCAGATATCTTGCAAAACGAACGTCAAAGATTCTCGTAACTGATCCAACTGATCATCATAACAACTAAACAACTGACCATCAGATCATATCAACTTACTCTGTACTGCGATAGATTTCAACAGAGCATAAATATTAGAGTATAATGATAATTTTGTGCTACTCATCACACATTATTTTCGCTGCTTGTTGTCTGGCACAGATCATTCACTCCATAGTTATGAGTGATAACAACTCTGATTCTCAATTTGTTCATAAAAATTGTAATTTATTTACACGCATTCCACTATAGTCAAAGAGATAAAACTATCCTTGTTATACTGTTAAATAAAAATTCAACCAGCAATGGGATGTTAATAATGATATTATTTCACAAACATCAACTATTTGCCAAGTTTATTCCTTACCGTTTATTTTAAAATCAGGAAAATGTATCATAAGGGCAACAGAAGTCAAAGGTGATAATTTTTTTACCACAGCAATATTCTTCATAATTTATAAGAAAGAATATCAATGCCACTGGTGTGTATGTATAAAAGAAATAGTAATGCAATGCACAGAGTCTCACCCAAAATAACCATTTTAGTAGTAAAAGAATGCTTTCTTTTATTGTTTTATGAAAATATAAAATTTCAAAATTGTTGAAAATGTGAAAGTGAAGAACATTTTAACAAAATTTTGGAGATAAAGGATGTTCATTTTTGGCAGATTATTTTTATTCCTGAATCGTCTATTAAGTGAATCGAATGTATCTTTCAGTGTGAAATTTGATCGAAACAAAGTTCCCGTTTTGTCACTGAACCAGGAAAGCTTGATTACTTTTTGATATTTGAAAATACTTATACCCCAAAATGTGTTCACTCTAAATCGATTGTAAAATTCCCCATGTTACTACTACTTTGGGAAATAGGTTTCTCGACCGTAATTATCCGTTTCTAAACCGTCGTTTTCTTTTCTTTTGTGTGTGTGTGTGTGTGTTCTGGTACATTATGATACACATCATTGTCTCCTCATGGTATGTATGAAGATAATTGATAATTAATAGCTTGTACTAAAAATGGTTATGCAAGTAAATATATTATCAAAAAATAGTACTAAAATGTTGTTCCTAATGTTTTATTAACTTTACGAGATAAAAAATATTTCGTTTAGCTTCTGGCAAATGTTTTGGGCGTTATCATTGTGAGGTTCAGACACGGCGCATGTCGTGAATGAATGAGGGACTGACACACTCACGAACTGCGGATAGTTCTCTGTGTTGTATCTCTATCTTCTTTGGAATTTTGATTTTGCTTTTAAGTGCATTACGGAGTAACATTACATCATAGTGCATAGTAGTTCACGAAGAAGGTTTCATCTCTTCAATACCTGTATTATTTTACTTGGAGTAGAGACATTATACACAGATCTCATGGTCATTCCAATGGGATAAAATAAATAGGTTTCGGTTCGTTTATCCTTGCTTTCACGGAGATTGAATGCGATCCAGAGAGAACAAAAGAACTATCACTGAACGTACAAGCAATTAAATAATTTTTTCTAGAAAGATATCAGAAAGAAATTACAAAAACTCACTTTGTAGCAGTTACTAAGTAGTTGAGGTTTTAGATAATACAGCAAACAATGCATCAACTTGAAGCATGCAGGAGGTCACCCACCGAACAAACAACCAGTGTCTTTTACAAGAAAATGATTTCTTGTAAACAGATTTAAGTGTTTATAGCAACGTTTAAGTTCTTTTCTCTCTCCACAATTTCTAATCTTCAAATGTTTAATGGTGATATTCTTGGAGAAGATTCTGAAAAGTGTTTTCTGGACACAATCGAAAGGTTTCTGTGCCACCCTCATGATCACCGCTCACGCCATTTCCCGCACCACTTTTGAGGGGTAAAAATATTTATCTATTCCGCAATGTGTGAGGAAATGGAATGGGTGTTTCCTTTAATCAGAGCACGAGCAATGGACATACACATTCCTCTATATCTGAAGTTCAGCGGTACACGTGATTTCTGTTTACGACCTTGTTGCTTGGATAGGATCATTCAATTTCTCATACTCGAAAGAAATATGTATTTTCTGGACACTATATTTTGATATAGGAAATATTTTTATACTTGATATTTGCTATACTTTAAAACACTCTGTAATATTAAATATCAAAAAACGTACCCAACGCCAATTCACGGGAGACATATCACCACTGATCGAACTTTATTTTTCACTTTTAACTTACTGGATTGATTTTCAATTTATTTACGAAGATTTCACGAGTATTTATTTAAGCAACATTTTCCCCCGTGTAAAACGAATCGACGATAACATTCAAACCATCTAGCGCACATACCACAAAACTATAAAAACAGTTAAATGCATTTTTAACTTTGTGATATTTGGAAACATTTCTTAGACCTAATTACATATAAAAATAAAATATGTAATAAAAGTTCAAATATATTCAGGATAATTATATGTATGAGAATAAAATGTAATTATGTTCTCAAATAGTTCTTAAGATGTGTATTAAAATGTTCAATTTTTTGTAAAATTTCAGTATATCACATGAATTAAGGAGAGACGTATCGTTTTACATACGTGAATTGGGTGTTTACTGTTCCTCTATGTCTTCTCTAAGAAAAATACAAAAATTACACAGTACTCAAAACGAAGGATAGAAAATTCCGGAGTCACAGAACAATGCGAATAACCGAAGTTAAATCTCCACTTTATCACATTTACGACTTAGTAATTGCGACTAATTACAGCTGCTACAAAGTGACTGCGCTTAATCTCCAGTGAAGAAGTTCTGCCACCAAGAAGTTATAATATCCCAGACGTTATGAGCTCTGCATCCCCTTTATTACAGCTTTTATTGTTGACTTATCGTGGGATAATGTTTTAACGCTTCATCACTCATTCACGTTAAGTCTCTTAAGATATTTACGTAACACTACATAACAAAAAATAAATAAATAAATACAAAATGTCTTCAGGTATTATATACGTAATTCAATAATCCTAATGCTTGATTCCTCAATGGTTTTTGTGGTTCCAAAATTGTAATTTCTTATCTTTCTCTTGTTATTAATTCTAATATGTATTAATACTACTCATAGAATACACCAGTTTAAATACCCGTTTCTATTATCCTATTTCTCTTAAATAAAAAGAAGGTATACTTTTACTTTTTAAAATACAATTGAAAATATTTTCTCACATATATTCTCATTGATATATAAAAATTCAGCCTGCATATGTTTGTGCTCGCAAAACTCGTAAAGTAGTCGGTCGATTAACTTGAAATTTTGAAACAGCGTTGTATTCGAATGCGCGCGTTTTTATATACCTATTATAAAGATGTCACACCTGTGACAGGTAAGAACATGATTTTTTGAAAATATATATAAGGGAAATACCACTCACTAACTGACGAATCACGAAATTACAGAAACTATAAAACCTACTAGAAATTAGGCAGATAAGTTTCTTTTAGGTTGTAGACATCCACTAACAAAATATTTTACGCAAATCCACCCCTAACGGAGTTAAATGAGAGTTGGAATGTTTTATGTATGTATTAAACTATAACAAAACATTATACACTCATGACCGACAATATGAAAACAACCACAGTGGGGATAAGATTTCCCTTGCACCCCTAGGGAGGGAGTGAGAAGGGGATGACATGTAAGAATAATGGAAAAATCTGATATTAGATTCGAAACCATTCTTTTCGGTGCCGTTGAGATGGATAAGAGCGTCCCTGATGCTTTGTAAGTTAGCAATCAGTCTGCATTGCAGATAATATACTTTTAGCATCCCTGGTATAGAAGTGGAAATGAACGACAGGTAAATATAATAAAAAAGCGACCGATATCAGTGTAGAATAAATCATTTTTGGGGCCGATGAAGTGAAGTGACACCCTCATTGCCAGATAAGTATACGATCCCCTATAAAGAATAAACACCCTTTGTGTTGGGGGTGAGAATGAGTGAAATGTAAAAATAATCAAAAGTGACCGATATGAGTGTTGAGATCGTAGTTTTCGGATCCGCTAAAATTACTAGTCTCAAAGACGTCAAAGTTTATAATCATCCCGTATAAATTCCAGCGCTCCTAGGGAAGGTGATGCCATAAAAAACATCGAATTTGGCATATGAGAGACGATTCCATAATTTTCTGTGTCGCTGAGGTGGTAGTGAAATCCCGATATCGTGTAAGTCTGAACTCAACACTCATGAATCGAACACACCACTAGCACCCCTTGTGTGGAATGGAAATGGGTTTATGGATAAAAAAATTAATTTTGAATTATAAAAATATGAAAATTAGATACTTAGTTTTTAGGTTGATAAGTTTTTAAAATTACCAATGCCGTTAAGTTTAAGTTGAGATCACATAGTGGCGCGGTATTCTTAGAGCTGTGGTGGGAAGGACGAGACGTAAAATGACCGATATTAGGGTCGGGTCCATGGTTTTTGTGTATTCTGAGATGAATAATCGTATTTCCAATGACATTATGTTCCTATGTTATGCACATTATGCACGACACCACGAAGGGTGAGGGATGGGAAAAGCGACTTCCCATTTTGACTCGAAAAATTATCAAAAATATCAGGCAAGAAAGGATTTTTTAAAAATTTACACCTAAGGGGGTGAAATGGGAAATTTGTGTTTTCTAAAAACGTTTTAGAAACACTTACATAAACGAAAATGAGGGATTAATACAACCAATACTATCAAACCTTCACCAATAATGGATAACATTTTCACTGGATATCAATATGAGAAAGAATAAAATTTCAGGCGCATTACAAAATTCAAGGGAGATACGCAGCAGTTACTCAGCTAGTTTTACATAAAATATAAGAACAAAAATTTTTATATTTACTTCAAAAACAAATGTTTCAAGACTCTTATTGTATCATTACAATTTGGGGTCATGATAATTTAAAATTTTAGGATTAATTGCAATGGTTAGGCAGGTGATACCTAGTCTTCCAATCCAAAACTGTAAGAGTGATGATAAGGATCTGAGATAAAGTCATTATTTCATACCACGGTAGTGTATCTCATTGTCCATCATTTAGCGAAACACTGGTACTGTAAATTGAATTGAAACTCTCCAGTTGCTTGAATTGAAAATGTTCAAAAAGAATATATTTGCATAGCACTTACATAAATAGCTACAACCGTAAAATATTATTATTTATATTCCATTGTATTGCATTGAATGTGGTTATGTTCACATAACAAAGAATAGAACTACCAGTTAGCACAAGCACCCGTAAGAAAATGAACTACCTTACATGCTTTTTAGTGACAGAAACGCAAATTAAACTGTCTAGAAATACCTATCTACTATTTTTTAAATTTTAATTCTTGTATAATCCCAGTGTCTCAACCGTACCGTGATTATTTGGAATTATTGACCTCTATTTATCTCTAATATTCATTTTGTCTCTCCTTCAAAATGTGTTTTCAATTTTGTCTCATTTTTATCTTATTCTTATGTCTCATGCTTCTGCTGTAGTGTTATGCCGTGCCTCACCTATTTCTGGTTTCCTCTTATTCCTGACTAGTGGCTGTTCCTGACTAGTGTCAGTACTACGCCGTTGTACTGACAGCTCAGGTGTTCCCGTCCGCACAAGGTATGGAACTCATCTCTATACTTCTTTGTACATTCTACTTATATTAATGTCTTCTATGCATAGTCTTCAAAGTCTTCCTTATATTTCTTTTGTCCTAGTATACCGTGTCATATTCTTCTCGCAAAATATCCCTCGTTTAATTTGCTGTTTCCAGTGTGCTCTTTCTGGTCTAGTCCAAACACAGTCGAAGATTACATGTCTCATTGTTCCATCTTCCGCCCCACATATACAAACTTCTCGTTGTCCGTAATTTGTGTTTTTCACAGTGTGTATTGAAGTCTCCATATCCCTTAAATATTTCTCAAAGGGAAAAAAGTTGGATAGCTCAACCTAAAGTTAGCTGTGATAGCTCACGCGTTGGCTGTCTAGTGGACAGACAGCACCATTAGCCGCCAGAGCTTACGCTGTAGCTGCCCTAAAAGAGTTTTCGTCTGAACGAGACCACTTTTCTAATACTGCGGAAGCTAACACTGGTTTGTCTCGGAGGAAGAAAGTTACATTAACAGCTATAGCTTATACGTTTTGCACGCAACAGCTCAGTCCCGCTCAAAAATCTGACATAGCTACAAGAACAGTTGTTTGTTCCTCCCCGCCGATCTCGTTCGTAGTTGCCGCTAAATGACACTCGGCTGCGCCGCCTTCCATGTATTCGGTTCGTTGACTCATGACTGAGACGGCGCAGTCTGAGCAATTGTTTTCGGAGTCTAATCGACCATTGCTTTCGCAACTATGAATAGTTGTTTACTTGAACAAAATTATTCATTACAACGACTAAAATATGCCATCCCGACGTTGCCAAGCCCGTAACTTGAAGTCTAGGCGACGAAAATTTACAGTTTTCTTGACAACGAGTAGTCGTACATTAATGATATTTTGAATTTCTGAAGGCTAATGTTGGCGAATACCTAATTATTATTTTAAATAAAAATATNTCGTACATTAATGATATTTTGAATTTCTGAAGGCTAATGTTGGCGAATACCTAATTATTATTTTAAATAAAAATATTTTTAAATGCATTAATATTTTACGTATTCACTATTTATGGTACCAATACTATGATGCCAACTCTTAGGCAACGTAACACAAAGACAGAATATTATACTGCGGTAGCTCAGTGGTAGCAGTCGCGCCTTCAAATAGAAGGGACCGTGGATCGAATACTGGCGCTGTCGGATACCTAAAGACAAACGTCGAAAATTAAGAACGTGTGCGGTACGCCTGTGTTTAAACAAAGTAAGACTATGGAGATGTAATAAAAATGAATAACGTCGTGAAAGTAGTACAGAGAAGAAACCAAGCAGATGAGTCATCGTCGACTCATTTTGAATCAATATTCAATGCTTACTTGTTGACTACATCCTGTACTATAGGTTCCCATTTCTTATCTTGTAGATTAGCTACTTAAGCTGTGAGAGCAAATGCTGTACGCTGTGTTACAGAAGGACGAAAAATCACGTCATAGCAGACGGATGTTAGCTCTGCGAGCTCATGTATTGTATCCGGCTGGCAGCAAATACAATGGCTACACTAGCTCGGGTATTTTTTCCGTGTAGGAGTGATTGCAAAGGATTAAACTTCTTCTTGCTCTTGTAGCTGTAGCTGACATTTTTATGAACCCATATGTTTCTCTTTATTTTTTAGTATGATCCAGCCCCCATAGTATGTTACAACAATTTTCCGGCATATTTATAATTTCCTCTTCCACCCTTTTTGTTGTTCGTTTATTATCACTTCCCGTATTCATGCTCGATTCCCTTGCTGTACTGCATATCGGAGAATATGTGGGTCTATTTCTCTATTGGGAGTATCCCTTGTAAGTATCTGTAACGCAGAAGTCGATATACTCTTGTATGCTCCGTTCCAGTAGATCAACCTTATATGTTGGTACTTACGTTCTGTATGTTTTCTTTTTCTCTTTTCATGTCAGGCAACACGCTGTACGTCAATTGCGGCAACATGGCACCTTTTTATATTAGTAACAACTCTCTCCGTTCGCGCGTTCTTGGTGATGCCTACCCTTATTATGGCATATTCTTGTTTGTCAATCTTACTTCCGACGACGTATGCTACTTTGTCCGTGAATGTCAATTTTTCGTCAAGTAACACATCAATTAGCTTTGTCCTTAATCTTCAAGCGCCAACTGGGGAAGAGAATAATGGGATCTCGGCGCTATTTCCCCCGATTTGCGTATCCGAAGACTAGTCTCTCTGACATTTTTTGGGAGATCGTTAGTTTTACGCGCGCTCATATCTTTTAAAAATCCCTAATTGTCCCGCACTTTTCCTCTTTAGTTCTTGTCGGTTCTCTCTTCTTCAATCACTATTACTACATCACCAACATATGCCAGCGTCTCTATCTCTTCTTTCCAAGACAATATGTATGTGTTTCTAGCGTTGTATTTCATATTATTGACTGTGTCACTTTTTGCATTATTCGTTCCGTTCTTATTTTAAACACTACATGTCTGTTCGTTATGTATGACTTTATGAGTTTCGGTAATTACTTTCTCTTCAACTCTGGTAACACTGTTTGCCAACGAACAACTGTACTGAGACGAACGTCCCTTCGAAATCCCCTAGTGCAACAAGTGCATATTTCTTCTTAAGTATCTTTCTTCGTGTTCTTAAGCGGTTGACATCTTGTTCTGCACACTTTCCTGGTTTAAATCCTTATTGATTTTCAAACATGTTGCCTGTAACGCCTTTTATGGTCATCGTATCCAATACTTTTCCCAATGTCAGTAAAAGTGTTACAGGACGGTATTATTTTGCCATTTGCGTGTCTCTGTTTCCTGGTGACCTTCGTACTATGTTAACAGATATTGAAATCAGTGTTGTTAACATTAACTGTGCAACGCTCACACCATAGCGGCGGAAAATAGAACTACGAGCCCTCGCTACCGTCCAGAATAATCTGATGGAATAAAACTGCCATTGTCTTACACTCTCCATGAGGCACATGATATAACCACTTCCACTCATTAGTCTCACATTGAAGATAGTGTGTGGAGCTACCAAGGTTAGAGCAAATGAACATGTCTGTAATATGAGTCTTTAAGCACGTATACATGCCTTATGCTACATTTGTTTGAACTTCTGTGTTTGTCCAGTGATTTTTTTCCATCCCTCTGTCATTCTCGTTAGCCTTTTGGAACATTTATCCATATTCACTTCAGTGGGAATAGTGTTAGTTGAATCTCCCTTGATCAGGAACAATAAAGGCTTTCGTGGTTCCGTGGTGCATCATAAAAGATATAACTACAAAGTCACAAAGGACAGATTGGGGGTTACATTCACTGAAGGCAGCAGATAAAAATAAAATTGCACGAAAATTCAGTGATCAACAAAGTTTAGATTTTGAATTTCATAGGCACAGTAAGAAATTCAAGAACTTCGTTATTAAAAACTTGAAAAGAATGATACGAACATTTATTATCCCAAAATATGTCACATGTTTTAATGATTGTTTTGCACTTAAATAAAGTGTTCTGGGAGCTATGGTAGTGGTGCACATTGAAGTGGTAAAAATCTGCGAATGAAAAGCAAGAAGCACAACAGGAAGTTCATAAAGTGTCAGCGCGCCAGCAGTTCGTTATCCCAAAAATTACGACGTTCGCTTTGGGAAGTCATGGGGAAGAGGGTATCTGGTACCAATGATGTCATTACAGGGCTTAAGAGATGTGCTACGAGAGAAATGAGTGGTCGCTGCAGTGAAGATGCAAAGGTCATTGGTCTGAAGATGCAAAGGCAATTGTTCTGAACTGCGTTCTTGCACTACTTTTTGTAAAATACAAAGAAACTGTTAAATGGTAAACAAAAAATCTCTATAAAAGACGCCCATTAAGACTATTATGCAAATCTATTTTTGATTCAAGACCACATCTGAATTCATTTGTATGAAGGAACCTAAAGAAAATGTTTATGGTCTTGAAAATTATTTTTATTATTTTGGTCTTGAAAATTATTGTTAAAGATTATGTTAACATACAAATATCGTGAAGAAAAAAATTGAAAAGTGTGAATTTAACTGTGCCTTGCGAGTTAAATAACAAATATGGGTTTGAATAATAGGGCTATCTGCCAATTACTTACCGATTCCAAACTACCTTTCTCAGATCACCGTAAATTTCCCATAGGTGTAAAAACAGGCTATAGTTCTGTTTCTCGGGTAAAAAATACGTCAGATTTTATCGTCAATATTTTTAACTGTACTAGGGTATCGTTCTAAATTATCTAAAAAAATTCTGGAAAAGAACAAACGAAATTTACTAACACAGATAAAGTAAAGTTTGGTTTTCGATATTTACGGAACATTCGTGTAGAAGATTTAAATAACGCTGCAAAATACCAATTTTAGTGTACTTGAAATTGAGGGTTAAACTTTTTCGATCGTTTTCACCAGTGTGGTCCGAGCAGTTTCGCAATATTTTGCAAAGAAAAATAGAAAATTAATTTGTTTCACCTTTTATAACTTAAATTGTCATACTCGTTTACAGAGAGTTCAGAAATAACACGAGGCGTTCATCAAAAAGCAATTTACACCAAGGTTTTGATAGAGAAACAAAAATTACGTTTGACAGAAAATTACAATCCCTCCTTAAAAACTTCTGAAACTCATTTATTTTGCTATTGTTTGGTGGTGTTGTGGTTTTAGTGACATTTTTTTGAGGAAGGAAATATTATATCTCCTTTTGTTGGACAGCGCGAAGTTGAAATTTCTTGACAAAATAAATAAATCAAGGAAAAATTTAAAAAATTCCACTCTTCATTAATAAATACAAATAAATGATTGCCTTCTCTTTCTTCGTTCAAAATATTCATGAGTCTTAAAAGAAATTATTTGAAATTGTTCTTATGTGTGAAGTGTTAAATATTTATAATTAGATGATACATCACTACTTTAAACGAGTAAGAAGAAAAAATTGATAACCGTAGAATACGATTTCCGTATGAGTTAAATATCACAGCAATATGAACTTCAATAATTTAATTTTAAGCACTTTTTTACTAATTTAATTTTATACACAAAAAATATCGTTCGTTAGAAAATAAAACCAAAGAAAAAAGGAATTGAAATTTCAATAATTTTCTTATCCGCGCTTTTTAAATTTCTCATTTGTACGCTGT
Organism: Laupala kohalensis; assembly: GCA_002313205.1. Lineage (NCBI taxonomy): Eukaryota > Metazoa > Arthropoda > Insecta > Orthoptera > Trigonidiidae > Laupala > Laupala kohalensis. The sequence continues at coordinate 779,261 of NNCF01127370.1, forward strand.
ATGGATTCAGCATGGCATTATGTAAAACTAACCTGACTTTTTTCTGTTTACAATCTCGTAAGATACTATCTTGTAAGAGTACCTTTCATGTACTTCATATCATTTAATTTGAATCCTGTTCAAAACAAAATTGTTTACTTATATCTTGCAATTAGTTCTTCATATATTTCCTCTTGAATTTTTAGACATTAGGTCTTTAAAAATATAAATAGTTTCGTTTCAGTTTATGCTATAGCTCTTAGAAGTTCCTGCCTTCAGGATATTTCCGTTGCTGACCGCAAGCAGTATTTGCTGGAAAAGATGTCCAAGGACGCCCACATACGATCGTCTTGACCTCGTATATACGTCTGTGATATATGGCTCCCTGCTGCGTCTTTGCGGAGCGTCGTTGGCAATTTTTTCTTTTCCTACAATTTTATCGAGATCACTGAAAAGACGTTTCATTTCCCAGAAGTGTTAAAGTGGCACTGCCTACATATTACGTTGAAAGCTGAAAGGTTCTTAGTTCTCAAAAGTAGAAAAAAGTATTACTTTAGTTCACGTTTGAAATATTGAATAAATTACAAAAGAGTTTAGTGACTTACGAATTATGACGAGTAGAAGAGGTTCGTGAATTACCAATGATGTCATACAAAAGAGTTAAATAAATTGTTTAAAAAAATTATATATATATATATTCTAACGTACCCAAAATGCACGTGGGGAAAATAATATTGGGTATAAGTTACGATAATTATAATTAATAATAAGGTTCGGACTTCAGATGTGAATTAACAACGTATATTCTGATACCAGTACAAACATTTATAATAATTACACAATTCAAGTAATCCCCACATAAATCACAAGAACAAATGTAAAAACCCTTTTTCATACAAATTNCACTATGTTCAAAAACCAAGCACGAAATGAGCTCTTATTATTTCTTTATCTTGAGGTTCTATCAAAAGTTCATCAATTTACTTGATTTTTAATCTTCGTTCTTCTCGGAATGTTTCAATATGAGTTACAGTTAATTCGGAAAAAATAACTATTCCAATGCAACTTTCTCTTTATTCAAAGATACTCACTCAGCATCGAATTACAACAATTTGAATTACGTTCCCTAGCTCACGAAACACACTGGAACAATGTTCGCCTCACAGAGACGTAATACTCACAAAACAGCGAATAATTCTTCAGAAATCGTCGCGTGCTCTCACCAGTTCGAGAATACCTCTCGTACTCGACAGGCTGCCCCC
>NNCF01127370.1:787099-820600 GCA_002313205.1 Laupala kohalensis
AGTCTGTTCATCTCCAAATGCCGTGATGGGCATTGGCGTCACAGCCCACCAACAGGTTGAGCCCCTATTTTTAGCAATATACCACCAGTTTCCTGAACTCTTTCGGGGTGGGGAGTTAGTCATCAGCAAATTAAGGTGAGCAAACAAAAAATCTTTGTCCCATTGCTTCTCTGCATATCCCACTCGTACAGCTACAAGATCCATAGTCATCGATCCAGGTATTGCATTAACGTTTATAAACTTGATTAATATACATGCTCTGGGTTTGACACTTGCTCCAGCACAGAACAGTGTGTGTTTCTTACATCTCAGTCCTATGGTATTACCCTGCCTGAGCCATGGTTCCTGTATCAGGGCGTTTGAAAACCCACCGCTGTTTATACTTGTTACTAGTACTCTTGGGGACGCAATACACTGCTGCAAGTTTATTTGGATAAAAGACAATATCTCTTAACTTTCACCCCAGCGCTTGCCCTACAAACCACCCGGCTACGCCTACGGTTTCGGTCCTCGTCCTCAAGTGCCCACCGACAGGCTGGATGGTTCCGTTACCTGCCCCGTCTCCACCCCAGGTGGAAGTTCTAATTGCAACTCGGATTTCGGGCCGGGTTTCGACCCAGCCTCATTGGCGCCGCCCTGAACTCCGACCTCCTTTCTGGACGTGTACCCTGACAACTCTCTAAGCTTGCGCTCGGTCTGTGATCCGGGCTGAGTGCTTGCTACATCCTCCTTCTGTGGAGGTTTCTGCTCTTTCGAAATGGTGGGTTTTGCCTCCTGCTTGCTTTCCAGCAAGATGAAGGAGGCAGTAAGAGCACTACGATGCTCGTACCCACCAATCAAGCGACATATCGGGAGTTCATGCTCAAAATGAGCCGTACTCCCTTCTTATCCACTGTTCTTTCGTACACTCTCCAGCTGGAGGTATTCGGGCCATCGTTCTGATGCATAATTCTTCCCAGAAAATCATCACTGTTCTCTGGTGGTCCTGGCATACAAACTATGGCCCTTCTGTAGTTGAGGAGTGTATCCAGGCCCACCATTGCGAGCCTGGCTCCCTCGCAAGGCTTCATAGGTGACACAGAACTGGACAGCCAAGCTTTTGTCTCCTCGTTCGCGCACACCAGAACTGCTGCTCCCTTTAACAGATAGCTTGGAAGTGAGGCTTGATTGTCCCCTGTACTAGGAGTCCATAGATGAGTTTCCTCACCTCCATCTCCACCAACTCGACCTGCATCTCGTCTGGTTTGGTCTCAGGCTAGTCCTCAGGCACGATAGACACCCAGATCCTCTTCTTGGGATTCGTGCATAGTCCAACTTCTGCCTCTTGGTGACCTGCTTCACTTCCTCAGACGTCGTCACCGAGAGGAGCCGTTTGCTGCCCTTGTCTTCCTTCTTCTTGGACCTCCGAGCTCCAGAGTTCAACCCCGTAAAAAGAGTCTTACTGCTATGACCATAGTGTCCTCTCGAGGGTACCGGGGTCCCAGGAATAGGCCCCTTGGGAGCCTGACCTCGCCAATGCCTTCCTCCACCTCTCTTGCTCCCCGCCAAAGCGGTTCCTCTTCTTGTGCTGGAGGTTCCGCAAATCGACCATAAGTCCCATCACCATTGAAGAGTTTGAGTCCGAGTGGACCTCCGAGGAGGTACCTTCAGACTCTTCATTATTACCCTCGGAGACCCTCTTCGGTTTATTGAAATTTTTATTATTGGCAGAATCCATAAGATTCCCACGAGAAGCTAGGGCAGTCTGATGTCCAGCTAGACAGATCCCCGTATGCCTAGGTAAGGGAAGTCGCCAGGTATCCCAGGGCTGCGTTTGCAACAAATCTTCCATGTGTCATGCACCCCATCGGCACGGATAGCCTTACACCTTAGGGGTGGGTTAGGGTAAGTTAGGGATCAACGGATGGGTTAAAAAAGAAAGTTCGTTGTGGAATACAATTCGTCTGGAGTCTCTAATGAGACCTGTTCGAAGACCCTTCCAGTAGATATGCTACCGCCGGCTTAACCCTCAACTTCATTGACCCATGCAAACCACCCTCACGGACAGTGCTACTTTAAGGTGATATTCCTGAAGAGGGATGTTTACATGTCAAACTATAGACAATATCAAAAAATACATTATTGAATTTTTCATTTGGCACAACAAGGAATACACTAAGTTAAGATAAATGCAGGCGTCATTTGAAATTGTAACAATAAAAAATTTAAGAATACTTTTAAACGTGTTGATTTTTAAACCTNTTTCTGCGCATTCTTTAGGAAGAATTTTACCTTGTCTATTTTCGATAATCTAGGAAATTGTTTTTCCTTTATACATTGTTCCTTTATACATTGTTACTAGACATGTGTGCAACTCTTTACCTCCCCCTTTTACCATATCATACGTTATACGGTCGTAGCAGCACTCTTGTTGCTTCCTAATCCTTTAATTATCCACTGTAATTCACTTAGTGTTATCNGCAAAATCTTATAAAAACCAACGGATTTAGATAATACATGTGATTCAAAAGGTTGAAATTTGAACGGTAGATAATTTGTGACAGTTGACCTAATATTAAACGTAAATTTTTATGTTTTACATTAGTTGAAAGTCAAATATTTTCACCTAGTTATAACTTGGCAGTTTTGACTATGACAATCTTTCTATTCTTGGCTATCCCGTCACTCTTCCCTCCGTCTCTTTTATTTATCTCCCTCTCGATAAATCACAATTAGGGTTTTTTCTACAAACAAACTTTTTTCAAATGTGAATAAAATTTTTGTAAGAAACATATTTGTTAAGAAGCTTATATGCTTATTTGTTTCTGATTATTTCTATGCACAAAATTATCTTTATAGAAACAGCTACAGTTTAAAAACATAAAAGAGTTTCAATTGATAGTATAATTTTCTGGGTGAATAAGGAGTGTCATTGCGATTCTGAAGTGCCGGGCCACAGGGAAAGATGGTATCTTACAGTGATTATATTATTCATCTATTCAAAAGCTGTATCACGCACGGATTATTGTGTAAAGTCTGATATTCTTACTAAATGTATGGTACAAAATGTTTGTCATAAATGCATGAACATTATCTCTTGTAACCGCGGTGTTCATAAATTATTTATCAGTATGCACAAATAATTTTATCTGTTTATAAACACAAACATGTATAGAAAAAAGGTTGACCTATGAATATAAAAATATGCATGTTTTAATTTCTGTAAAATTTTACTTGGTTGACAAAGCGAGTGTTATAACACTTTTGTTTTAAGTAATTAAATTTAAAAGTTTGAATCAATTAGTAATCACATTTAATGAAGATACTCTGAAAGTTGTCACTAACAGTAAAATATTATATTTTGGCGTAAATTCTGTTCATAAATTATACTTCTTCGCCGAAAGAACGACGTTACTGCATAATAGGGAAAATACGATGGTATAAGTTCAAAAATGCGCCAGAAGCTTATTACTTAGGCAGAAATTACTACTGGGTGTTAGTTAAAAACTTTGACCGTTATAATGCACATATCTAATATGTATCTGTCTTTCATTTTGGTGAAAATTATTGTAATTCGGTTTTATTTATCTTCTGTACGCGTTATATTTTTTACAGTTTCATTATTGTTCCACCGGATAGAAGATGCGTATGTTATGAGTGTTTGTCTAAAATATTAAATTGTCATAAAAATCGATGAAATTTTTTTCATACTGATTTTTGTGGATGTACTGAAAATAAATCTAAATGATACAAGATAGAGAGTTCTATTATTTTTAATGTATTAAAATAAAATATATCTGTGTTAAATTTCGATGCTTTAAATGGAATTTTGAGACACAAGATGTTTAACTACAAGTACTGTTAAAATCAATAATATAACATTTACATAATGTTTTTCCTAAACTGTTTCGGGATAGGTTTACTTAACTCGTGTTAAATAACGGTGGTTCAAATAATGATGATGTGTGAATGAAGTGAATGATGATGAGTGAAAGTTGTGGTTGAATGAATTTTTTTCGCAGGTAATTCTTCATTAGTTTCGTTGTTCAGGACCGATAATCCTGTTCCGAATTCAGAGAAATCCGGTTTCGGTTGCAGGGAGAAACCGACTGCAATCTTTCTAGAATCTGTGGTATTTCTAAAGAGAAAGCAATCATTTCTCATTTGAATGTTTTTCTCTCTAGAAATGAAACGTCACTTACCACATTTGATGAAATAATCCCCGTAATATAGACTGTAGGAATTGAAGCGATTTGTTGCGGAGGCACGAACTTCCTTGAAGAAAGAAGTACGAATCTTCGAGAGTTGTAACTGAAGTTACCAAAAAGACACACATGTGTTGCGGGAAGAGTTCATAAGGGGTAAAGGTGTCGTGTAAATGAGTTGAATTCTCACGACCAGGGGTGATGCCACCCGCATGGCAGTCATGCACTGCGTCCCGTAAGATGTAGTACTTCCCTGGTCTAGCGAAAAGTCGTGATGAGGTCTCTCGTTGAGAAACTATCGTAATAACTAAACACTGAACCACCGGTTTCTGCTCGAAGCATGGTTATGACATCAAGGGGCACTAAAACTCCTTCTGCAGAAAAGATGGCTCACAACCGTAGCGCGCATTGCGATGCTAATTCCATAGGTGGGAGAACCATCACTCCATCTTTCACGTTAGGCGACCAGTCTCCAAGATACGTCGCTCCTTTAAGTTAAACATGGTATTAAATAGTCTCCCTGAATGCTTTCATACACAGAGTTACGAATCCAGAGTCCACAGAATTAATCTTTCAAGTTATCTGCTAGAACGACGTGTCTCCGGGAAATAAATGAAGGGAACAACTGGGTTAAATTTCTTAACAATTAAACAACAAAAAGAACTAAATAACATAAATTGTGAAAATTTTTAATGTACAAATTCATAATGGTTAATTTTCATTTATCTGTGGTTTGTTACTAATTGCTGTCCACTTTAAATTGCCGTTCATTTCGGTTCTCTACATCTACAAAAAATAGAAAGCTGTATATACCGCTCATTTTTAGAATAAATTCGTAAATTGTTCTCCATGATGACACCGAAGATTGGTTTAACTTTTCTTAGATAAATAAAATAGATATACACATTATACACGTGGAAAAGTTTGTACAATAAAATATGATATTTACAATGGATCTTGTTTGATTTATATAGGGTAAATAGTTTATTATATATGAGCGGTAATATAAATTGCAATAAACGCAAAAATACGCTCACGGGCCAGGACCAAAATGGCCGCCTCACGTTAACGGTATGAGATCATTTAAAATAAATCATTGTCAAACTCCAGAATGGTAAGGAACAGGGAAAATATTAATATTTTGAAAGCGGTTCTGCGACCATTTTTTACGATTTCGTATGGAACGACCCTGCATAGTTACTTTCAGAAACAAATCTAATTTTTGTCTGAAATACTTATCACGAACTTCCCTAACAGCTTGGACTTTATTATGTGAACAGTTTTTCGATAATTAAAAATAAAATTTCAATTGTGTATTTTGTCCCTGTTTTCTTGTTTCCAACAATGTCTTCCTCTTTTCAGGTCCGTCTTGGGAATATGAAAGGAAGCATTCATTAGATTAAGGTATTAATTAATACTTCTTACACTAATATTAACATTACTGCTAACAATATAAATATTACACCTAATATCTTTGGTTTTGTAAGGGTGTTATATATTTTTGTTATATGGGAATTAATAAGTTGAATTGTAACACATGCAATGAACGGTGGTAATCTGTAAAATATTATCATTTCGAAGCTGATTACTCATTTGAATGAACGCTAAAAATTGAAAGAGAAATTGAAAATCACAATAACCGATACATTCACGTTTTAACATAGGAAACGGTAAATAATACGTATAGTTTTAAATGAGGTATATAACATTAAAATAGAACATACATCCACGCTTAAGATGGCAACCCGTAAAATATTTACATACACATTTTTACATTCCACCAGAAAATGGTATGGATAGTATTACCATTGTGATATCACTAAATTAAAGAAAGAATAACGTACGAAATTTATTTCCGAAGTAAGATCAATTTCTCTCAGTTACAGTAATAGTGTCTTACTGTTAAGCAATAATTTAACTCAGTGAGAAGTAATATTAATATATTCCTCAATCGCTGATAAATTTAAAAAGATAAAAAAATTAAACTAAAATTCCAATACATTATGTTGATCTCGCTGACTACAAGATGAGTTTAGGAAAGATATATAGATATTAATAATACAGAAACGTTTGGAAACATTGGCGGATTTTGAACGTCTTATCTTTTCCTGTAAGACGACAGAACGTCTAAGCACCGCCTCACAACGCTCGTGTCGGGATTAAGTTACAGTTGTAGTTACTGCAGACGCCTAACGACCATGCGGAATGTAACTGCGAAGATAGAGGAGAAGCAAACTGCGCGAAATATGCTCTGCATTTATTCCTCGGAAAACGAGTGGAATGGTGTGATGATGTTGCAAATGCCTTGTCATCACATTTAATGTAGTATTCTCTTTCCAAATGGCAAGGAAAATTGAATATTTCGTTGTATTTCAATTCAACGCCTTGCATTTAACATGATTTACATTTTATATATATATATATATATATATATATATATATATATATATATATATATATATATATATATATATTTTTAATAAATTATATAGATTTAGGCTATTTTTTAAATTATTATTTACAATAATATACAATTATATTGGAATTCCTGACATAACGTATAGATTTGATATTTCACTTTCATTAAAAAATTGTTTGTAACTCACATTTCACATTGCATTAGTGGTATTTTTTCAGAAGAAAAAAAACGTCTGTATTATCTCCGTTAATAATCAATAAAGTATAACAAAGGGCTACTGGTAAATGAAAAAAATAAGGAAAAATACCATTTTCTGACCTTTATATACAATATGAAAACAAATGTACGTATGAAAATATAATACATAACTACACTAATTTTCATATGATGCATATAAAAATATAACACACATGAAAATATAATACACCTGAAAAAAACTGAGTTAAACTAAAGGATATATTGTAAAAATTAAGACACAATGATACGTAAAATATCAATTTATTTATTTAACTTGCCATTTAAGATGTGTAACTAAGTTTGATAACAAAATAATTTTATTCTTCATACTATTAATTTAACTGATTTGAGAACATGAACAAATTAAGAGACGCCAGCAAGAAATGTTGTGTCTTTAAGAAAAAAATATTATTCTCTGTTTTCAAAGAAAACAAAATTATATTCATGATGAACAAAAGTACATTAAATATCTTGAATGTATCGAATTGTTCTGTCTCTCTCATACACGATAAAAATGTTATTAAAAGTCATAGGTTAACTGTGACTTCTTTTGTTAGTATTATTGATGAACATGGAAAAGACTTGCGAGGTAAGATCATTGAAAAATTGTACGTTGTAGTTCTCTAGTTTTCAGCGATCACCACGTGTACAGTTCATTTTTCATTTTCTTTTCCTGTCACCAAAATGTGTGCTGCACGCTGCAATCTTACATTCTTTAGCAAGAAGCATTTTTTTGCGATGTCTTCGTAATGATATTCCTTTTTGACTGTGAACGTTTATATTTCAAAACTTGCTACAACATGCATTCAGATTTTTTTTTGTGACAGGCGAATAATAAACATGAATATTGATGATTCTGATTAAAATAATTTTATTTTATAATGAATAAATGACATAAATATAAACACATCATTTGAGTAATGGCATACTTAATTTTTAGGTATTCCTGTACCCCTTGTCATTTTTGTACAAGTCGATTGTATTGTATTAACCACTTCGTAGGTCACAATGGAAAGTGAATATTGAGGTCAGGGCTCGGCTACGGGCTAAAGTACTAAGATGAAGAAGAAGAAGAACCATGTATTGAAAAAGAAAAGTAACGTCTAGGATTCATATATTCTTCTAAGGAACATAAATTATGTTTAAAATTTGAAATTTATTAATTTTTTCTAGAAGAACAGCCGTTGCCCACTTAGTAAACTTCGGAGGAAAACTTTACAGGAAACATTCCCTACACTTTTCACTCCTTTTTAACACTGAAGGATATTATATTTTTCCAGAAACGAGATAACTATTTTTTAAGCATATTTCTTAATTTTAAAGTTCATGTAATTATACTTCCTGAATTACATTGAGTCAATGTTCTGAATACTAGTCATTGATTATTGATAGAGATTTGTATTTAACTAGGAACTATAAGGCTGAAGAGATATGGGAGTTCTTTTAATTTTGGCGCAGTCATGCGACTTAAGATCAGTACAAAAGAAAGGACCCGTAAGTAATTTGAAAAATATAAATTTATTTCTCGAGGTTCGTTTTATTTCGCAATCATGGTGCCACAGGATTACAATAATTCAATTTTTGTCAGAAGTCAGAAGGGGACAGTATAGTTTGAGAAACTGAAACCAAAGAAATGAGTACGGTAAATAGCTAAGTGAACCAAAATCTGTATACCATATACGAAACATCTCCTTACATCTCTGCACATATGTGATGTACATAACTTCTAAATTTTCCAGATATTCATGACAATCACTACTATTTTTAAAAGTACGAGTACTCATAGTAAAAATGTATTAAAAAATTATGATTATCAGTATTGGTAATGAGTACCTTAAAAACAGGAATGGCAAAAATTCAGATTTTTCAAAACTTTCAGGGAACGTACTAGTGTAAAAATTCAATGGGTAACTATTCGTCTAATCAACGGAACATCCATACTTTACGTAAGTTGGAAATTTATTTTTATTTATTGTTGAAACAGGATTTTTCTCGAGTATAATTCATATAATAGAAACTATAGAAAAATACTATATTTTGTTGTAGGTTTTTGTGAAGCTTTCCCATACTCTCACGAGGTGGCATATTCAAATTAGTAATCAGTGACCCGAAAACTAGGAGGATCAAAATTCAAAACTTCAATAAAATATTTTCAGGTAGTAATCGTTTGATGAGACTAAGAGCCATTGGTTTTTCTTCTGTATTGCGATATATTACCTGGAAAATTATGGACAAAATTGTGAATGTTATATAAAATGTATGCATGATTGAAAATATACACAATGAATGAAGTTGAATTATAAATTTATTTGCACGAAGTAAAGAAAATAAAATTTACGAGTTCATAACTAGAAGGGTTTAGTGACTGAGTTTCTAAGTACTTCCATGAATTTTTTCCCACGCATTCGCATGTTGTCCATAGACTTAGGGTCCAAACAACTGCACCGAATAAATTTTCTCTGAGGCTTACTGTTCATTTATTTTAGCTCTGTGGTACAAAAGGATTGCACGCCTTGTTGGGATTTGGAGTAGGTCTAGAATCCCATGGGATCAAGTTAAGCAAACATGTAAGCAATTTGTTGTCTCGTCTGTAAGTGGTTTTGGAATTAGTTCTGTGTGCGATTTGTATTCTGTGTCACATTATATGGACGAGAATAAGTACAACTCTATTTACAGTCAACAAAGTTTTGTGCTTAATTTTCCAATGCCTTTGTTTATACTGAGATTTATGAGAAAGGCAAGGTTTTTTAAGGATTTTTTAAGAGGTGTTATTGTATGATATTGATTATCATGATTTGTAGATCATGTGGCGACTTAGAATCTTAGACTAGAAGCATATTTGAAAATAAATATTTAGATTTTTCTTTCTCATTATACTTATAATATTACTTTTTTAAAGGATTTTGTATTATATTTGCGATTTATTTTCTGTACTATTAATTTAGTTTTATTTACTGGAATTCAGTACTTCATTTTCTGGAGAACAAAAATTGGATTACGATTGTTTTCATAGTTCCATTTTCGTAGAGTCTAAAATATTGACTCATTCGTTAATTAATATTTTCAATAAGTAAATTGCATTCTAGAACGATTTGATAAGTTTTGCTGTAAAAAAGTAATAAAAAACATTATACAATAAATAAACTGTGAATTAAAAATATTATAATAGTGATATCTTTGAATGATTGAAGGATCAGATGCGTAAAACCATGTCCCATACGAATAAATATGCGAAGATCTGGTTGACTGATTCCCTATTTTAGAATGACTAAAGTTGAAAAAATTGCAACAACAGAAAATTTCAATTTGGAAATAGATTTAAAAATATTTTATGTTAATCTAGGTAAATTACCATAGACAGATGCAGGTTATGGTATACATTCAAGTACAGTGTAGGCACACGTTGGAAATCTATACTAATTTTTATTGCTCTTAATTCCCTATTCTAATCTGCTTAATTCATAATACCATTTATTGAGGAGGTAATATACAATAATTTAATTCAACAATCTTACCTCTTGTCTATTTTTAAGTAAAATTAAAAAATAGATAAAATGTATTCAATATCAGAAACTTTATATGGTCATGAGAATTTCATCTTTTTTCTTTTTCTTTTTTTGTGTGGCTTTACGACTTGTCGCCATCAAAGGTCACTGGAGCCCTAAAAACGTATACAGGTAGGGAAAATGCAGTTACGCAATAGGGAGAGCCAACATGACTCTCCCCGCGTGTGGGACTCGGCAAATGACTCAACCATACCCACAAAAAACCCTCCTGAATTACAACATACCAAAACATATCTCAAAACATTGAGGACAAAAAATGAGGGGGGGGGACAAAAATGAGGAAAATGAAAGATACCCTATCCCTAATAGCGTCGGGATAAAAAAGAACAAGAGGTGACCAAGGAAGGTCAGGTAAGAAAGAGGAAGAAGCCTGCACAAGTAAGTGGAAGGAATGCGAGGCTCAGCTCGGGACCCCGTGTTTGCCAAACACGCACTTACTAGATGTAAGTCCCCTGGGGGGAATTTCATCTGAAACATACAGGAACTACAATTACTTTTCTTTAATACTCGTTTTACTTTCAAACTCTGACGATTTCTTACCTTGCAGCAAGCATGACATGCATTATTACCCGCACAGTCGTTTCCTATAGGACTGATCTGCTTCTTCCTCACTGAAATACGATTTCTGTGCTATCTTCCTACCTGTGCGGGTGAAATAATTTCATCGTATGCGCATTATGTGTTCCCGTGATCTACAATTTGCGATCGTGCTAATGTCACCACAAGTACTTTCAGCGTCAGTGATGTCTGTAATAAACTAACCGTATTACTAATATTGTGAAGTGCCGTATTCCACTTATTTTAGTCTGTAAACATTCCACCAAATTCACTACATGTTACCGAGATCTAGTTAATGTTAAATGTTTGACAATTTTAGTAATCAGAGCTTTATTTTCTATCTCACCAGTGACAGTGCTTAAAAGTTATCGAAGTTCCCATGAAGAGTTATCGATACGTTGACTGGCAGTCAAATGTTCTCCTGAATTTGAAACTTATCACGGTTGTAACCATCTATTCTTAACATCCGATCACTGCATGTTCTACACCCTATGTAATATAAATGATCACAATTGTGTTGGCGTATTATTGGCTGCTTAATACTACAGGAAAAAAGATACGGAATATTCTCCTTCGTTTTGCTTTAGGGTAGTCTATGTTTTCTCACTTATGCATTGTAAAAATATATCTTTTCTTTGTAATTAATAATAAACGTAAACTACTACATTTAAACATTCTATTAAACTACTCTTACTATTAAACAAAGTGCTGAAATGTCTTACACGAAAATGAAACCATATCAGAAGCTTTTCATCCCAATGTTCAAAGAAATTCATCAAAATCGTAAAGCCTGCATTCGAGGGAAAATACTGAAATAAAATAATTATTATGAGTCACGAGTATCAAACTTTTGCTAAAGAAGGTAATAATGCATTATTATTAATTAAGTTTCTTTTCAATGACCCCCATAAAAGATGTACAAACGTCTCGGACGAAGGGTCGAGATAATACTACTACGATCGTAATATTCGTAGAATAATATATTTATTTAACAAATACTATTCCTTCGGAAAAAAGGAAGCTTATTAAGATTTATTAACTGTATGCATTGTCCATTTTTATTTTCAGCTTACAATCATTACATTATTTATTTTCCAATTGCGTGGAAGTCACTCCCACTTCGCCGTATAATCAAGAGTGGACCATAGAAATATGAATTGTCGATCTGTTCGAGGATGATACGATATTAAATTGACTCTTCTCAAATGTATATTCCGCGTCGTCTCATTTCTTTTCATATTTAGAAAACAAAGTGAGAATATCTAATAATGTACTGCGTAGAGGAAAAGAACTTGAGTGAAGACAAAGATATTGCATAAGTTGCTTGAGTGGAGTTCCTTCCTTCTTCTTTTCTTTACGTTTTGTTTTCTCGTGTCCTCTGGACATAAAGTGAGGAAACTTATAACAAGCGTCGTCGCAGTCTTCTGTGCGTAACTCAACGCAAGTGTTTCGGCCTTCGTCGAGAAAAGTCACGTCTTGGAGTGTATGGTGGTGGTGGGGGTGGGGGGGGAGGTCTGCACCTGAAGAGATGTCGACGAAGTTCGTCCTCGCTTCCGCTCCACCTTGGAAGTGATGTGTTCTCGTTGGTGCTCTAGAGAGAGGACGTTTCTGTCTTTAATGAGGAAATGAAGGAACTTGAAAAACTGATGCCTCCTAATTTAATTATACGTGTTTCGCATGTGTATCTTTTTTTAGACAACTTTATCTAAACGTAATTGTAGAAAATGGATGTATATTGTCTGACCAATATATTAAATATATTTAACTACTCATGCCAGTAAAAATACTTCAAGTACGTGAAAGCTTCATTAAACTCATACGATTTGGTGGTCTTTTATAGGAGTGAGCGTATAAATACGTTTTTAAATAGTTTGAATTCGAACCTCGAATTAACACGCACTTTTTTTAGTTTTGTCAATTTTTAATCCTTTATGTGCTTAAATTATCGAATCTAACCAATGTACTTTTATTATTAGCGAAATTTTATCATATATCATATTTTTATAATATGTTTTCCTGATTATGAGTTTCATAGAAAGTAGGCAAAGTTCCATGAAAAAGAATCTACGGGTATCCATCAAGCAAAATAGTTTTTGACATTCTGATCAGCCTACTACAGGCAAAATCGAAATAAAAGCCACACTGTCACATTTTATCCACTCCCTTGTGCCCCACTTATTTTTACTCTTGCGTAGTTAGTGTCTTCTCTGTCGTTAGTTTAAGGATAATTACGTCTGGGTAACTTAACAGATGGGATCATGAAGAAAACCCAGAAAAGTGTTCTCATTCTGAGATACAAAAGAAATAAATGCGCAGAAAGTAAATTATTATGTAAACCATATTTTGCACATTCTGCAATGCATCAAGTATTGGAGGGTGATGAATAGGATCTCTACATTTATATTATCTAGAAAATCTGACTGATGATTACATTTGAGAAATTAATCATGTAGGATTTTTTTTTTTTTTTGTGGGGCTTTAGGGCTCGTCAACATCAAAGGTCATTAGAGCCCTTAAAACTTGTACAGGAAGGGAAAATGCAGTTACGCACTAGGGAGAGCCAACATTACTCTCCCCGCGTGTGGGACTCGCCGAATGACTCAGCCATACCCACTAAAAACCCTCCTGAATTACAACTCAAAACTCAAATCCCATTATATCTCACGACTTTACTAAATAACATTAAAAAGAAAAAAGAAAAAAAAAAGAAGAGGAAAGAGGAAAATGAACGATACCCTAGCCCTAATGGCGTCGGGATCGAAAAGAACAAGAGGTGACCAAGGGAGATCAGGAAAGAGAAAGGAAGGAGCATGGCACAAGTAAGTGGAAGTAATGCCAGACTCAGCTCGGGGCCCCGTGTTCGCCAAACACGTACTTACTAGATGTAAGTCCCCTGGGGGGAATCATGTAGGAGACGCTTAAGTTAATAACCGTAGATATATCAAGTTTAAATTGATTTCAGGCGAATTTAGGAATGTATTTGTATTTTATTAATGCACATCATTCATAAATATAGCACTGCATAAAACATTCACTACACGAGTTGAAGTATTAAAATCATTGTATATAAACATACTATGTAAATAGTATACGGATAAGAGTTATGATGAATCACGTTATTTCTCGAGATTTCCAATCAAATAACGGAGAAAAATTGAAACGTTCATATTTTCTCAATAAAACAAATTAATAATTTTCAAACTATATTTTTTGGTTTAACACCGTTTTAAACACAATGTTTCCACTGGACACAGTACTCATCGGGTGAATAATAAATTTTACATTACAACAAGAAACATTTCTCTTATGAAAACAATCATTACAATCCTTAACAAAGTGATGGGAGGACACGTCAAAACAGAAAACAATTTCAATTTTTTTTGAGTTTAGGTTATAAGAAAATGTTTTTCATGAAATATTTCAAATTTTTGTTATAATCATGGGAGATTACAAATATATTTTCGTATGACATTTTAATAGTGTGCACAACTTAAATGTTTTCAAATGAATCATTCCTTAAGCATGAATACTTTCATGTACTTCAACTACAATTATTAAGCTTAATATTATAGAAATTTACGTTTTATAATTCACAGAGATTTCTTTCTCAGTTATATAGATTTCGTTTCTCATTTTATGGTAAATCACCTTGCAGTAGCCGTGAAATTATGTTGGTGGATTCTCTTATTCAGGTATGATACAAATGTATACATTTCTTCGTGTCAAATGCTTTTGGACGAGAAATTCTTTTCGAGGCGTGTTTTGCAGGATGCTTGTAAGAAGACTTTTCTTATATTTCCGTGGTATATCTTCTTATTCAAACTACTGATACGGCGTGGACTCTACGTTTTTCCGTCGTCTGAGCTCCACCAAACAGCGACAAAACTCTCTAGGCGCGTACGTGGAGTTTCACTGAAATTGTATTTCGTCGCTAGACGCTGCCTCATGTCTAGATTTTCCCTCGAGAGAAAATACACACAAAAGCAGAAAAGAGTCGCAGGTAACCACCTCGGTGTAATTCTACGCGAGAGCTCTTGGAAGAGGATTTGCTTGTCCGTAGAGGATTTTAACATTTCCAAATAGCATCATGCTTTCTCTATTTGAGTAAGTATGTGAATCCACGCCATTGGGTGATGACGTTATACTCCGGTTCCGTGAAATTTTTGGTTTCATATATATTCACGCTCTGCGTAACTTCAATTATTTAATTCCTATTTTTAATAACTTTAAAATTTTCTTTTTCACATCGCTCACTAAAGAAGATTCAGATACACTTAGGCATTTTATTTTCGGAGGCTCATATAAAACAGATAAGTAAATCAATGGCAAGAAAACCTGACGATTAGTCTAATTTCCTCCTTATCTTAAAACCAAACCGTTACACAGGAAAACTATTTATTTGATTTCAAATGATGGTATACAGCAGAATGGTTGTATCAAATTTTATATCAATATGGGTGCCACAAAATATTGGTAATTTTTACCTCCTTACAACTATGGCATCAATTAATTCGAGATGTTTCATATTTTAGGATTAAAAAACTATTCTAATCCTTGTCTAATTTTTAGGATTTGTAACAACGCCAGATATTAGTATTTCATTCCAACATGAACCTTCTCTTTCCTCATTTTGTAACATGTAGTTTCATGCGAAATGTAACAGCAGTAAAATAAAGCTTGAGAATCCTAGGAAAACATGAAAATTCATTCACAAACAAAGTAGCAATTTCAGAAAATACATTTCTGTGTGATTACCTATGGAGATCGATGTATCCTCACTAAACGAACATTGCTATAAACAGAAACTTAATTTCATCCTCATCGGTGGAGTATGAACAAAAAGAGAGCGGTTTGTCCTTCCAATCCATGTTTCACTACGTCCAAAATGCACAAACATTCATTTCGTCGATTTGAGTTCGATAATCCCGCTTCACGATTTAGGTAAACATGGCGACTAATCTGGAACCCGCACCAACGGAGTATAGTGAGTGCAATAACTAGTGAAGGGTTTATCACTGGTTCCACTGCACATATGAGTGCATTCAGGAGCTATGCATTCAAGCGGGAAAGCGAGAGTACGCTGTGGGTCAGCCTACTCACGCGAATTGCGATGGCGTACGCAAATGTGACGCTCCGTGAATGTCAGACGGGAATGGAGATATACGACACGTCTCTCTAAATTCTGCTCTGCGTCAGGTCACATTTTTCAGTGTAGGTGGGAAAAGAATATGAAAGAAGATATTTATATTTTGAATTATGCTGATATATATTAAAAGAGTGTAGAGCACCATTGACCCCATTGTGGATGGATATCAATGGAGAATATTATTGGAAGTATTGTAATCAAAACAGCGTACGGAAGACAAAGATTGAAGTATTATTGCTACCTCATACAAATTTTATAAAAAAAACTTCATTTATATTACTATTGTAGATCTTTTGTATCATACCTGAAGGTAGAATTTTAATATCTCTGCCATTTATATTGTGCCATTTAATATCCTCAAATTAGGTAAAAGCAGAATAAAACATTCCATTAATGTTCTCGCTAAATGTAATGACTAAACTTGTAAGGCAGCAAAGATAATGCAGGGTTCTCTTCTGAAGTACGTTTGTATATATCCGCTGAAGAGAAAAAAGAAAGACAAACTTAATTTCTAGTTTTTATGCTATTCATCTATAATAGTAATAATATATCTTTCTTTGGTGGCAAATTTGTTTTATTATCAGATAGACTTGTTTTATTCGTATTAAACCAAACCAATTACAACATATTATTCTTTCGCTATAAACAATGCAATGCAAAGACAGCAAAATAGGTAAATATAATTCGTTTGATCAGAATTAAGTCACCTAAAGACTATTCGATTCTCCAAACAAGTGTCCAATAAGTACCTCTTTCTCCCCACAAATTCAATATTGCTCCGGAGAAAGGTAGGCAATATACAAAATGTTCTAAGTATCACGTGGTCTAGTAGTTTCACTTACGTTATGTAATAATGAGGAAAGACAAGCCATTCCTTGCGAAATAGAAAAGAGAGAAATTGAAAGTTAAGGATACCAAATCTCATCAAGTTAGTCAATTTAATAATACAAGTCAATTAGAAGAATAAAGATAAATTGGAGACTAACAAACCTCATAATCATATTTGTAGGAAATTTGATTTCACACACAACGTAAATCATCTCTAAAATGTGTTAAAATATTTAGCATATTGTATAAAAATAAAGGTTCAGTTGTCTTCTTTTACACGATCTTCTACTGATTGTGTAATTTTCCTGAATAAAAATGCGTCATGAATGAATTATTTGTGATTTAATATTAATACTACGAGCTATTTTTTAATTCAATGTCAATTTTTTTCTCGTTTGTTTTATTTCATTCAGATCTCGCAAAAATTAGTAATTTCATATCGTAACAACATATTGGAGAAATTCTCATACTTTCTGTGACATTTAGGAAAATACAACACTCCTCCCTTTTATTCGTGAAGAGGTTCTGTTGAGACATGGAGATAAAATGTAAAACTAGTTTAAGCTTCCTTTAACAGAATAATGGAATAGAAGACGCATGATCCAAGCGGTTGGAATAAGAGGCAGCGCAATACGCCTCGACCATCAGTTGCTGTAACTGCAGTGTGTGTCAAGAGCTTTGACATACTTTTGATCTCGCATGCTAAATTCCAGACGCTAGATATAACGTCTCAAACTTTAAGTTACTATTCTTCGAATGTCATCCGGATGAAACAAGTGTAAGAAAATTAAAAAAGAAACTGTTGGCTGAAAATTCAACATTTTTATCTTTCATATTCTTTCTTCCATCGAAAACCTTCCTCCCATACAAAACTGACAGAAAGAAAACATACATATTCCACATATACCTCATCAGATAAACAGAAATGAATGTATGAAATTATTGACATTATCTCTTCATCTGGTAAGTTAAAAGGACTCGCCTTAGTTTAGAAGCA
This sequence comes from Laupala kohalensis, assembly GCA_002313205.1. Lineage (NCBI taxonomy): Eukaryota > Metazoa > Arthropoda > Insecta > Orthoptera > Trigonidiidae > Laupala > Laupala kohalensis. The sequence continues at coordinate 805,035 of NNCF01127370.1, forward strand.
TTCATGTGTTCGTACACGTAAAAGTTATAAACCGTAGTTTACTTCTTCTTGGGAATCAATGAATATCTAATGTAGTTATCAGCACAGAAGTAGACATGAGAGGTTTATAGAATTTTTACCATTATGTTAACAACTTAAGATTACGTTATATGGGTAAAATCTTTCCTTTAGACAAGCTATCGACGAATTCACAGAATAATGTGATTTAAATTTCATTGTTGTCATCACAATAGCTACAACGGGATGAAAGTGACAATCCAAAATTCGTATATATTGCCGACTCCTCGAATTTGGGTTATGGTCTTTAAATAATTTGTGAGCTGTTTGAACTTCCCATTGTTAGTTTTCAAAGCGTAAAATGATGGGCAAAGTAGGATGTGTTTTCATGACGGTCGCAATGTGTTGATGGTGTTTGAAACATCACAGTGTGTGCAGACAATTTCGTCGCGTAGATGAATGAGTGCACGAAATAAATAAAGCTCTTGGGACCAAAATATGTGCAGACAAATCTGATATTGCCTGCACATGGGATGATTGTACTAAAAATGAAGAATGAGGATGGGATGATTGTAATGAAAATGAAGATTGAAGAAGGATGAGGTAGAATTTAAATATTGATAGCTAACAAGAACAAATAGTTTAATGAAACTTGCGATGAAAGCTATGAAGAATAATGATACAGTAATGGTTTCCAAGGGAGCGTGATGAAACGAGATAACCTTGTAAAGTCAGCTTAGGTGATGTTGAATGGTAGTATTGGATCGGTATGTTGATCCGAAATCCAAGGTTTGAAGAAAGATGTTTGCGTGGACGAAAGTGCCTGCTCTCGCGTTGAGCTCGAGGAAATGTCGGCTATCCTGCCGACCTACCGTGGAGGTGATGTGAGACTCCACGATAGAAGTGATGAGATGCGCATGAGGTTTTTTTTTTTTTTTTTNCAAGAGGTGACCAAGGGAGGTCAGAAAAGAGAAAGGAAGGAGCATGGCACAAGTAAGTGGAAGCAGTGCCACACTCAGCTCGGGGCCCCGTGTTCGCCAAACACGTACTTACTAGATGTAAGTCCCCTGGGGGAAGAGGAAAATGAAAGATACCCTAGCCCTAATGGCGTCGGGATCGAAAAGAACAAGAGGTGACCAAGGGAGGTCAGAAAATGCGCATGAGGGTTGGATGCCCTGTTGACTCCTAGCTAGAGAGTGTCGGCTTTCATGCCGACTCACCATGGAGTTGATGTGAAGCGAAGTAATGCTGGCGAGAGAGTGAGTGTCGGCTGGCATGCCGACCCTCGATGGAAATGATGTTCTTCTCTCTCGAGCACCGAGAGAGTGTGCTCTGGCCAGCGGCAGACGAGAGAGTGCGTGGTTTGAGCAGCAGGCGAGAGAGTGACCGTTCGACCGTCCTCGCGATAAGATAACACCTGTGCGAAGACTTGCTCCGCGAGTACGAGTTGGCGCCAATCGCACTGCCTCGTAGTGCTAAGAAGGGATGAATATGAGGCGTGGTTAACCAAAGCAGTCTAGTGATCGAGATATGACACTTTTAGCACAGAGTTTCTGGTTGAGAGATGCTTCAGTCGTTAGCTCATATGATACCTCGAAAAATGTCTGAACACAGTGATCAACAGTTTTATGTAAAATCATCAAAAGCGTATCAAAACTGGAAAATAAAAATTACTGAAGAAATAATCAGTCATGGAATATGGTATCAAAAAGTACGCCAAGTTCATTTAAACCACTATAACATTTAAAATGTATGAATTTTTTATGAAAAATATGATTTAAAATGATCTGTATACACAGTAATTCGTGAATGACGAGAATCGAAAACGTGATAACTATTTACTAATAAAATTTATTATTTTTAGATCAAATTGTCAGTATGTTAACTTACTTCATCAGAATATTATAACTTTGAAATAACACATAAAGTGTATTGAAGCACAATAATATTGTATTTGTAGAAATAAAATTACGTATAAAGGAAATTTCCTTCCACGTTGTGTAATGAACTATAGAATCGATCGTTCATTTTGATTATCAATTCCATTTTGAATTTGCACTTTGAGTCACGTCTTGTTTATGCATGCTCTTGTAGAGGCAGATTTCCTTTCATGTGCTGCCAAATAAAGCCAAGTGACGTGACATTGAGTAAAGAGAAATACGTTTACGCGTTTACTTGCTAGAAAAAGTAACAGTGACTCACTTTCCTTCTCCCATGACCTGACAGAGTTCTCCCGAGACAATAATATTCAAGTCAAAGTAAAAATCAGACTCTCATTTTTTTTTCATAATCGGCAGTTCGCCCTCTAGATCCTTACATGTATACTCGTATTGGAGGCTAAATTTACAACCAAATGTTGCTCTTAATTATAAATGTTGCTTATAATATTAAGAGAATAGCAAGAAATTTGTATTTAAGAAAACACGATAGTTATTTCACACGTAATAATGTTTTTAACGTATTAATTATAAACGACATATTGTTCGAAAAATTTTGTTCATACGTCGTAACTATTAAAATAACTCTAAATTCCTGATTTATTATTCCAGTAGACGCCGCTCCTAGGAAGAGCCTACAGAGCCTGAGTCCACCTCTATCCAAAGGAAAACTGAAAAAAAAACCGGATCAGGATGGAATTAATGTACATAACCATGCCAAGGTTGGGTACATATGAAACTTATCTTCAAAATAACAATAACAAGACACAACACAAGCATGCAAGGAAATACTTTTGAAATAGTTATGAGTTGTTTTTTTGAAAGTAATACAGCAATGTCGTGATAAAATACAAGATGATTTTAGATTTTATTAAAATCAATAACTTCTTTTACATTATAGAAGCACTGGTGATGTAGGTAGTTATTAATAGCGGGTTTGAAGAGATTCAATTGTGTAATATATTTTATGTAGCTGAGGAGAGATATATGTAGAACGATTCCCTAATATATGGCTCTGTTTAGCAAGACGTGGTGGACACTCTAAGACGATTTATATTATTACCCCTATTGCGAGTATAGTGTTCGTGAACCAGACAGTTCCGTATGAACCAAGAGTGTCATTTCAGTAATTAGGTTTTAACAAACACAATGTGTAGTTACTTGTGTGTATTAATATGTTTTATTGCTTGAACCAATCTTTCGATTATCTAAATGAAGTGAAAGAATGGCGTATAATGTAAAGATATTCGAAAAGCATTTACGCCTGGTCCCATAAGCACAGCAAAAGCAGACTCAGGAAGGGCGCTTGGCTCTTGGCGAACGATGACAGAAACGGTCTCATTATCAACGTGACGAACGTACAGCGCTGCTGCAGATGAGATGGAAAGCGAATTCGCTGAGCGAAGCAGCTTCAAATGGGGACTCTACTCAATGATGAGACTGACGTAGGAGGTGTTCAAAGTGTGAATGAGGTGCATCGCTACGAGAACGGGTTTGCTGATTTTGCGAGTAACGTCTGTCTGCGTCGGAGAGAGAGAATACGTGTTCACCAGTGACGCTTTTTGTGCTGACGTAGGTCGTAAGACGCATGATATACGATGGGGGATTATCCAATTTTACTCTCTAATTTCCTTCCCCGATGGATCTTTTATGTTGCAACTATCAACAACTTGCTATTGTTACGTTCGATCTAATAATGTGTAAGCAATAATTTTAACGGCGAACCTAAATCGAATCGATGTAAACGATTTCGGATGGAAATGAATGTGTGTTTTGACAAACAACTTGGCAGACAAATTATTAAGGTATTGAATGAAAAACACTTCGCATGTTTTATGTATGCAGGGAGACTAGAACTAAACTGAGATAGCTTCCTTTCGTTAAAGACTTAAGGAATCACGCAACAAAAATAAATCAATTACTTCAGTTTCATTGACAGGTATTTATTTTTAGTAAACATTCAACTACATTTTAAACAAAAAATAAATATTTATTGAAAATAGTTTTAAATTTAAAACGTTTTTGTCTTCGGACAACTATTAAAAATATATATGTAAAGTAAATATTTGACAGAAAATTTGATCGAAAAATCTAAACTTTTCTGGTAATATATTTACAAATGCTTACATAAACGTTTTATCATTATCTTTATAAATAGCCTACAACTTAGTGCACCAACGAACTCTATTTGTGTATTTCGAACTCTTGTTGTGTATTTCATAATGAATTTCAAAAAATTGTGATTCGTTTATCATAAGATTAGAGCTGTCTTTGTTAAAGCTCTGCGCTCGGCTATTCTCTATTGCAGTAATCTTGCTTTCTTCATACAAACACCTTTCCATTAGTTGTAGACTAATTAATCTAAATTCATAATTAGTTAATTAGTCCAGATTAACAATTTCATAATTAGTTAATCTGGTTTTCTTATCTGATCAGATAAGCTCGTGTTTCTCTGTGGAGGGGGAACCTGTGTGAGAGGAACAAGGAACAAGGTGTGAGACAGGTTCCTTGTGTGAGACAGGTTTCCACTCCACAGAGAAACACGAGCTTATCAGATAAGATAAGATATTGGTAACACTACTTACAGACGCAGTTAAAAGAATTTATTTCAACAAGGTATACTAAATAATGATATTATGCAGAATTATTAAAATAATTCTGAGGATGACGTCAATTTATTTTCAAAGTATAATTTCACTTTATTATTACAAATATTACAAAGTTCTGGTATCAAATAAAATAATTTTAATTGTAATTGCACTCTCAACTCAATTAATTATATTATTTATAAATCTATTAAATCTTAAACCCCGAGGTATGGCAACAGGCAATTCAAGAAAAAAAGAATGTCATTCATTATCAAACCGACTAAAACACGCAGACTTGAGTGGTTATTTATTTGTTCGAATTTTTCAACAGACATTTTACCTCCTCCAGCAAAAGTGTAATTGGCTGAGAACACTAAAGCACTTCTATTGTTGTTCTGTCACCACAAGGTGGGTCGAATCCTAGTGACACTTGTTAACTAATTTTTGAAAATGGTTTATACCACAATTCAGCTCGTAATATCTGTTTGGGAGCTGTAATGAACAAAATCTTAAATCATGCTCTCACATTGCTTAGGAAAATCTCAAAACATACGCTGAGCAATTGTCAATGCGGCAATGTAGCATTACAACATACATGGCAACGTGGCAGGGCAAAGTTCATCTGCCGACGAGACGACAAAGTTTCTATAAAATAATTTCTAATCATGTTCTCTTTAAATTTAGATATTTTAGTTTCTTCATGTGTAAATGAAAGTGTTCAATGATATATTTTACAAGAAATTTAGAAAAGTTCTTCAAAATTTCAATAAACATGAGCAAAAAAAATTTATATTGAATTTAAAAGCAAATAATTTATATTTAAAGAAAACAATGATAATAAAAGAAATTCACGAGTTCGTAATTATACACCTAGTATTAAAACTTCATTTTAATAAAAATATTGAGTAGGAAACGGGTCTAATATATATCCAAACCATATTTTCAATAAATATTTATTCATATAGCATCTAGATTTACAACATTATACATTTTGAGAACAATATTTACTAAAGAAAAAGGTATATGCTCTATTAATTTAAACTAACAGTTTTCGTAGCAATAAAATAGCAATCGCATCGTCTAATTTTACTAAGCTCCATAAACTCAAATTCCCCCTCTACAGAGTAACACGAGGTCGTCTGATCAGATAAGGTATTTCAAACCTTTCTTCTTATAGTCGTAGATGAAAGAAATAATTTCAACCAGGAATACCTAGAAAGAGAGAGAATTTGCGCAGGTGATTTAAACTTTCGCTTTACTTGAACGCAAAGGCTACTTCATTTGAAGGTTAAAGTATACTTTTGAAAAATATTAAAAAACTGTTCCAACTATTTTATTTTTCTTAAATATACTGTATTCATAGTGTAATTAGTATATGTTTAATCCGCATTATCGGTAAAGTTTGGTATAGATGCAGTGAAATAATTTCCACTCACATCGCGTACTTTTTCGTTTACCAATGGTGAGAATCCAAAGAGTGTGTTTGTAGATATGTCATTTTAATGTTATTTTTAAAGGAGAATAGAAGATAGTGTGCATCTCATGTTTCTCATTGTATTTGGAATCTTCCACCCACACGAACGTCCTTAGTCGCGAATTCACATCCAATGACGGTGTATCCAGTGACGGTGAAGAGAAAGAGAGAGAGAGAGAGGGAGAAAGAGAGAAGTAGGAACAAAGAAAGAAAACAAGAATCTGTTGTTGTATTTCACAATTTCATTTGAATAAATTAATGAAAGAGATTTCAGTTTTAGTTATATTTGTTGTACTCTAAAACACGTTTCTTGTAATATTAATCTCGGATCACCATTTTATATGCTGCACGATTACAACCAGTGTTATATTGTAGATCATTGTATTATTAGAACATGTAATCTATTAGTTCCTTAAGTGGTTTAATGTGATTTATAACACGAGAAATGAAATTTTGGTGTTATTAATTCATATTTTATACAAAAGTTTTCTATATTTATTTAATTTCTTTTGACATATATGAAAAAATAAAAGAATCACAAATTATGTGAAATTACGTTAGACAATACACGTAAAGAGAGAGGGAAAGAAAGAAAGAAAGATCGAGAGAAAAAGTAAAACAACGATAGAGAAAAGTGAGAGAAAGAAAGAGTGAAAGAAAGAAAGAAATAGGAAGAAAGATAAAGAAAAGAATCTATGGTATTAATATGAATTAATACTTTTCAATTTGATTGGAATAAATAAAAGGGATTTGTCTTTTTTTATTTATTCATATCTGAAACGAGGTTTTCATATTATTGATCTCTGATTTTATTTTAGGTTGCACGATTACTACCAAATTGTTATATCGTGGATAAATATGTCACTAGAAGATGTAATTTATTTGTTCCTTAAGTAGTTTTATATTATTTATAACTCGAGAATTAAACTTTTGTGTTATTAGTTCATATTTGAGACAAACGTTTTCTATATTTATTTAATTCCTTTTCACATATATGAAAAACTTAAGAGAATCGCAAATTATGTGAAATTACTTTCGACAATACACATCATTTGTAGGCAATGAGATTTGATTTATTTACTTCACTGTATAAATATAAGAAATTATAGGAATATTTATAAGTAATTTGTGATTCGAATTATACCAATTCCATACGATATCTTGCAATTATATTCAAATTCTGTTAAAAACTATATTTTATCACAGTATTACGCAAACGTTTTTTATAGAAACTCTAATATCTTTTACATTGCCTATGAAGACCTCTCGAGACAACAAATCTCGAGATGTCGTTTAAATATAGAGAATGGTAAAGTTTATTGAAGTCAAGAATATACAGAATATTTTTGTTATAGAAGTCCAAAATGTGTATAATTTAAAAAAATACAAAATATTTCTTTAATAGCTATGTAATTAAACATTTTCTCTCGTTACGATTTACCAGTGGTACGATGTCTTCTATTAGTCTGCCAAATATGGGAGCCGTTTCAAATAGACCTACGATTGGTCGAACGAAACTTCCCCTGTCGAAGGGGAAGCAGTAGGAGAGACGCGTTGCAAACCTAACAGATCCAAAACTGGTCAGAGCGTGGGACTTAGAAAAATAAATGGGCCCTTTTATGTTATCAGTAGTGTACTAATGAGGTTGCATTCTTCTTTATAACGTACTAGCTGTTATCAGCTACTTTTTATCCGTGGATTTAAAAATCCATAAACGCTTGCAACAAATTAACTTTGATGTAAGCTCGTTTCTTAGTTAAGTGGGTACTTCCATCAAAGTGATTAAATTTTGCAGTTTTATTTTAACCGATTTTTATTCTGTGTATGAGACTGATATGACTCTGTATGAGGTGATAGAAAGTTATTTTAAATGGAAGGTGTTTTAAATTTTGAGCAATAGACAAATTTGATAAAGAAAACCGAGTGAAGCTAATGTGGAACTTCGGGGTTATAATTATGTAAAGTAATATAAAAGAACTGTGTAAGTTATTGTTTATACAAAAAGTATTCAAATCTTGGACAATTAATTTTTTTTACCAAAATTGAATCGGAAGGACTAAACTGATCCAGGTAAATTGTTAGTTAAAACTTTTTGCTCAAACAACAGATGTTCTAAAACCTGGGCTGTTGTTAAAAAAATTATCAAATCAGTGTTACGAGCTAAATAAAAAACAATCGCATCATCACATAAGAAAATATTTGGTTGCAAATGTATATTTCCACGTCGGGTATCCTTAAGTCATGCCGGGTATTTCCGCTAAGCGCTCACCATAGGTCATAATATTTTAATACTCTATGAGATGTTTCACACTGAAGGAATGTATAGCACTCACACCTGATGACTATGGAATAAGATGCAGGTTCAACCGCATGTTAAATAACGAGTCATTTTTCAGAAAAAATACAGATTGAAGTCACTGAGCAAAATATATTTTTCTAGTTTTACATCATTTTATTAGTAAATGAGATATAATAATAAATATCTACCTATGTATCACATGTAATAGAAAAACCAATAATTTGACTTATACCATTATTTAAGCTGGCCTCAGAAGATAAATAATAACTTCCGTGGAGACTCTGAACAGTCACCACCTGTAATGTTCAAGCTATGTTACAAACCACTGAGTTAAAATATTACAAAAACATATTTAATGACCGTACATTAAAATAATTACATTCAAGTGGTGTAATTAACAATGAAAACAAATAATTACGGATAGCTAATTAATGAATTATACGACTTGTCTTTTATGTTCCATCTTGACCTCTTGAGCAGAGAATACAAAATATAGAAATAAAGTGATTCAGAGGTTATCTCAGCTGACACTTTTATAAGATATTGGAGTGAAAGCTACTACGATACCGTGTCCTCGTTGATATAGATTCTTGTAAATGAAGGATTATTATATTTAAAGTACAGAAGTTGACATAAATATATTCGTCAATTTACTTCATCACTTCCGTTACCACACAAAACAAAGTAAGCTGTTAAACAAATAAATTTAGAATACATTTATTGACAAGTTGCAAACTGCGCATAACCTCGTGGAGGATAATTAACTAATTTACTCTCCGGAAGCAACCATCCCATCAATTCCGATCAAGGGTCCTAGGGCAGAGGCGGACTGAAAATTTCAGCACACTCTTAAGATACGAATTAAAAAATTGTATAAACTACTTGTTATAGTATTAACAAAATTTGTATTTAGTAAAACAAAAAAGTTATTTCACAAGTACGTATATCAAACAATAGATTCTTTGGGAAATATTGTTTATAAATCGGAACTATGTAAATAACACTAAGTTCAGGATAAACTATCATAACAGACCACCATCCTTAGGCAAGAGAGTCTGTATATAAAATCCGTCTCTACTCAAGGAAAAACCGGAGAAAACCCCGGGCAAAGATGGGGCTACAGATTTCATGTACACAAACATGACAAGGTTGAGTACAGATAGAATCTAAACTTATGTGGGATATTTATAATAAGGCTGTCAAGTGTGCGGTGTCACTCGGTTGTTTAGGTTATCGCCTTGCTGTAGGAGGAGGAAAAGGAGAAAGTAGAGTTGACGTATTTAAGATGTGTAAGATCACGAATCTCCTTCTCAGGAATGTCTGAGTGGAATGAGTGTTTAGAGAATCTCCTTCGTAAAGGCTCATCCTGGGGTGAATGAATAGAACAGTGTGTGACCGCGAGCTGCAGCTGGCAACGCGAAGACAGCGAGCAGGCAGTGGTTGATTAGTTGTTGGTAAAGATGCACGCATTTGGCGTGTCAGGTCATTTAATAATTTTTATAAAAGTTAAATGTAAATGTTACATTAAGAATACATTTAAATAATTAGCTTCTATTCAGTGAACATTGTTTTAATGTCCAGATAATCCCAACCAACAATATAAATTCGCACACTTATATGAATAATGAGAAACAATAATAGCAAGCAAGAAAATAGTTTTGAAATAACAGAAAGATATGTTCGAGGATTGGTCAACAATTTTTTAAAATTCTTTCTTTTACAACGCCAACGTTTCGGCAATTTATTTTGCCTTCATCAGGGCTAATGAACATAAATAATGTAAATTGCGTCTGTTCATTGTAGTCCTGATGAAGGCAAATAAATTACCAAAACGTTGGCGTTGTAAAAGAGATTTTTTTTAAATTGTTGACTAATCCTCGAAGATATCTTTCTGTTATTGAATATATTGGTCAAAATCAACATAAATAATTTTGAAATTTAATCAGATATTTTGAAAGTACTAGAGCAATGGCATGATAAAGTACAAGATGAATTAACCCATTTAATATTAAAATAGTAATAAAGAAATAAACATTTTATGGGAAATAGAAATCCACTTTAACTTTTATAAAAATCAATTAATTATTTTACATTGCAGAAGCAATGTTACAGTAGGCAACGTACAAGTGCGGATTTGAAGAGATTCATTTTAATAAGTTTTATTATGTCTTTGGGTATGGAATTATATAGAACAATTATGGGCTCTAATGACCTCGATGTTGACGAGCCCTAAAGCCCCACAAAAAAAAAAAAAAAAAAATTTCCGTATGTTACGGACAACGATGATTATTACCCGTATTGCGAGTATTGAGAACAAGACAGTTTCGTATGATACAAGGGTGGCACTTTAGTAATACGGTCTTAACAAACACAACTGTTTCATTTACAAACCATTTCTTATACTTATTTAGATTGTTGTAAGGGTACTTAGGTTGATGGGTAATAAATTATTTTCTAAACAATCAATTGCAATTGTAAGCTTTCATTGAAGCTAAAATCATCGCTTCTGAGTACATCACTTTCGAGGACTTACACTATCCGCCGATGTAATCAAAGTCCACAGAAGTGATTATTCAAGTTGTCTTTTTTATTGCTACAGCTTCAAATTATTGTTGTAAAAAAACCTAACTTTTATTGAAGTGTTTTGTAATTACGTTTGCCCGAAATTTGAAATTATTACAAATTTACTGAGTAACTAGCAATAATTTACAATTTATGATTTTGCTCTATTTTAGGTTCTTTGAAGTGAACCCATAGGATTCTTTCAAATTCATGTTTTGCATAATTGCAAAATTTAACTTGTACTTCATAATATTAAGTTGAAGAAATGGAGACAAGTTTTATAATTGTTTTCTTACTTTTTATTTTTAGAAAATTTTAAGTAAGAAATGTACTCTTGTTAAACTTAAACTATTCCTCAAATTTTACGATTTACAGACAGTTTATCTTTGTCAAATGCACAGAACAAAGAGCCTATTAAATTTATTTTTTCTTACTTAAATTACTTTGTTAAATTGAAGTATTTTAACATGCTTCGTAGAACAGTTTTTTTTCTCGTTAATTGTCGCGAAATTTTACAAGTTTTTATTTAAGTGGATTCGTTCGTATGTATATATGTTTTACGATTTCAAAATTGGTAATTGATATATCAGTCACTTCCAAATTTGAACTGAAATATTACAGATATGAGTGGTTTGCGTAACAATAGCTGATCCTCGTATCAGTTAACTAAAATCTACCAATAAGGGGATAAAATGAGGATACGTGCGCATTAACGTATCAAATTGGTAATTTATTTTACGGTCATTTCCAAGTCTCCAATAGAGATGAAATTTTTATTGATTTGTGTGGTAAGAATTTGGTTACCACTTTACGAAAATCTACTATTAAAGAGGTATGTAAATACTTAAGTTTCAAAGTTGGTAATTGAATTTTCGGTCTCTTCCATGTTCCCAAATGAGCTAAAATATCACTATATGTGTGGTATGTATGTACATGATTTTGGTATCATCGAACGAAAATCTATCATTAAAGGGAATAAAATGGAAGTATGTATGTGTGAGTGCATATCCTACCATACCTCTAATTAAGTTAGTAATTTCAACCAAACTTGGTAGACAGATAACTAACTTACTTGTTAAAAAAAAAGATATTTGCGATTACTTTATTTCTAGAACTTTTCGAGGCGAACAATATTTCCAGCCATTGTTGGCACCTAGCTCTAACCGTTTAGGTAATACCTCTCCGAAAGTTCCGACTTCATCGATATTCATTGTCAAGTACAATTTTATATCTTTCATTCCACACATTTTAAAAGTAAAAAATAACCCATGCCCTTTCTGGATAAGTAAACTATTTCCTTGTCACATATCATCAATATCGGTTCAGTTCGGGTAGAGGCGGATTTATCATACAGGTTCTCTAGGCTTTGTCTAGGGGCGGGTCTATTGTAACAATAAATCGTGAATTTAGTGTTATTTCAATTTTTAAGCACTATACTCAGAATAATCTATAGTTCGATAATAACTTACATGTAATTTTTTGCTTAAAATTACAAACATATTGACATTCTATTAGTATTATAACTCGCAGCTAACTTTTTATCTTATCTAGGAATTTTTGCTGATTTTTTTGAATCCGCCTCTGCCTTAGGGCCCTTGATCGGAATTGATGGGATGGTCCCTTGCTTGCTTCCGGAGAGTAAATTAGTTTTTTTTCCCTCCACGTGGTCATACGCAGTTTGTACTGTTTTTTGACAATAAATTTATTATTATTATTAGTTTAGTCGTACAAAGGTTGTAAACAGACAGAGAATTATCGCATTTATATATTAGTTTGGATATTTGTTATGCATTCATCATGAAGTATTTGTTATCCTGCTGCCACCGGACTGAAGATCTTTACAGTACTAATTTTTTTATTATTGTGTAATCATTGTCGAGTAGTGTGATTTTGAGGTTATTCTTCCTAGCTTGCCCTATTCTTTAAAGTATTTTCAATTTTCCTCTTTCGTAAAACTTTCTTCAATTATAATGGAACGACGTGAATTTTGTGGAAAGTATTTTCTCAGAAAGCTCATCTGCAGTCACTTATTAAATAGTATAAAAAGATAAATGTTCGGGCGGTTATCCGGCAAATGAATCCTTACTATGAGATGGATATATATCAAATTTGGTTAAATTCTGCAAAGCTGTCTAGAAAAGACCATACGTTATTTTAAATTTCGCCTTTTGACCGGGAATGAAAATTTACGTATATTTTGTGAAAGTCATGGGTAATAAAATAGTTCACTGAGTATCGGCGTTGCCAAGTGTCGTGGGAAAGGGAAGGGAAGGGAAGAGAAGGTAGGGTAGGGTTTCTATGGAGGTATCAACAAGTTCTTTTATTCGATGTGTGATTAGACGATTTACCATAGACTCAATATATTTTAACAAAATTGTGTTATTTTTTTGTAAGTACGCAGGTTAATGCTTTATGGTGTATTATTCTGGATAATTTGTTTGAACGTAGCTGTGGTGAGGGAATAAAACTCAGTACGTAATAAGTAACCATCCTTACTCGTACGTAGATTACAAAATGTAGATTATAAGAAAAAACATTAACGTATCACAGATCCCTGCTAGAAGCTCATGTTCCCCACAGCCTTCGCCAAGGCTCGGGGGTTGAGATGAGGACCGTTTTTGTGGAGATCAAACTTAGTGCTATTGAATTAAATGGCCTGGAAAAGACCTATTTAAAACTCCGAGGTAGAGTCGGAAGAGTTCAGAAACTCTTTAGTGAAACATTTTTTAAATATAAACGTAAAATAAACAATTGGGCTAAGTATAAATGACACTCTAGTAAACGTGTCCAGGTTTTGAGCAGTTAGATTGTTATTGTTAATAGATACACAGAAATAACAAAGTAATTAACAATATTTATAACAACTATACACGAATAACTATAACACTTGTGAATTATACTACTATTAACGTGCATTATGTAATGTATTTAAATAAATTTTTAAAACTTACGACCTTTTATGGACGAATAATATTTTTATTTTTGGTTAATAACTCACTACATTTCGACGTGGATGTATGCCGTCACCTGACGACGGCGTAAATCCACGTCGAAACATAGTGTTTAAATATTATTCGTCCTTAATAGGTCGTAAGTTTTTAACTATTTATTTAAATAAATTGTGAATTATGTAGTTACACACATTACAATATTTATCGCCAATAAATATTTTTTGTAAATTTTACCATTTAATTTCAATTAAGAATTCACAGCAAATTTATTGAAAATTTGTCATATTCACATTTTATAAATCACTGTGCTGTAGTTAGGAATTCATCCATTTTGATTGAAAAGGTCAATACATTCAGAGGGTCGTGAAATGCCTGTGCCTCTTATCACGTGCAAATCCTTCTTCCATGCTAGCAGGCACCGTAATGCACGTGGTGAGGGTGGGTGCTCGTGGAGGCAACGTCAGCTGCCAACGAGTTGGGTTGCTAGCGGCGCCCATTACGCTCTCCGCTCTTCGCCTGAAAAGAGCTGCTGCAGATAAAGGCAACTGTCGCGGCGGTGGCGGCACGGCTCTGAGGTTTATGAGGCTGCCATTGCAAGGCATGTCGTTCTCACGGATTTGACAGATAAACACGCTGAATAAGAAAGAAGAACCACAGGTTGCTAAGAAACAACAATCATGATATTTAGCTCCATTTATTTCACGGTTATACACAAAATCAAGGAAAGAAGTCCAATGAAACAAAAGTTACCAGACAACACTTAATACTTAGATTTGAATAAGGGAAAAATTTTCCTTGTTTTGCGAAAAAAACCATATTTTTTAAGAATGTCAGAGAGCTCCTTAACATCACAAGAAATTGGCATTTTATGATGATTAATGAAAACACTGTTTTCGCATAACGCTAGACGACAGTTACTAAAAGATTTAATGTTTATTTTATAATTGAACATGGCAAAAAATTGTGATTAAACTAAACTGTCAAGAAAAACATTTTATTCACTCATTCATGTACATACCTCACGGAGGTAAAACAATTTGAAGTAGGACACACAATGGAAGAGGATTATTAAATGATTGAAACTAATTCAATTCTGCACACTCCGTTGTTTCGTATTTTTATAAGATTATTGGTCTAGCGTAGAGAGAGGTATGAAGTTTTCACTTCATAATTTCGCTCTCTTGAGGAAAAAAATCTTTTTTATCGTGCCCTGTGTCGGGACGACGGCGGCTTCCCTTTTTTTTGTGGGGCTTTAGGTCTCGTCAACATCGAGGCGATTAGAGCCCTTGCAAGGAGGGAAAAATGCAGTTTCGCACCATAGAGAAGAGCCGTAGTGACTCTTCCCCGTGTGTGGGACTCGCCGAATATCTCGACAATACCCACTAAAAAACCCTCCTGAATTCAACAAATATCGAAATACAAAGATGAAAGAAAAGAAAACAGAATACCAATACATTATATCACAAAAAAGAAAAAAAAATTCTAAAGATTATATTTTGTAAGTACAGAAAAAAAGGATAAAAGGAAAGAAGACAGGGAAGATGAAAAGGAAATTCAAATTTTTAAAACCCTCCAGAGAACTTGTGGGAGGAGCCCCGATCTACTCATAAAATTCAATAGTTTATTAACATTAACCGTTTAATTTCCGAGAATTGTTGGTAAATCTGCAGCCAGACCAATTTGTCTCCGTATACTTGAGTATCTTCTGCAATCAGTTAGTAATAAATAAATTAAATTTATTGTCAAAAAACAGTACAA
>NNCF01127370.1:828263-862662 GCA_002313205.1 Laupala kohalensis
TTAAGGTTCCACTGAAGTATGGAAGCCATTAGTGTTTGGAGCCTCCGGGGTCAGGTTCGTGAATGTGTATTTCCGCGTCACCGTCGGAAATTACACATTCTGACTCGGTGGAAAAAAGTACAGAGACGTTCTTTTCACGTCTCTGCGATTTCTTGGAAGGTGTGTTCGATGTTCTTAAAAATTCAACAAGGATCACGGGTTTAGCCGTAGAACCATGTTTTGTCTTTGTCTGTGGCTTTGTGGTTACGGTGGTTATTTTAATACTACTTGATGTTTTTTTGGATTAGATGGTTTCTTTGTAGGCGCTGTTGGTGGAGGTTTTGACTTAACAGGAACGACTGAAGAATCTTTTTTTCCGCATTTGCACTGACATGTGCACGACGTCGTAGACACGTCAGTGAAATCGGCCTGAACAGATACGGTTTTCATCAACTTTGAAGTCTTGGCTGCGGTGGAGTAAATGGTAGAAAATACAGGGTGTAATGCCCTGTATATTTCTTCCGCGCTTCACCGTACGGGATCTTCTCCGTAGTTTTTATTTCCTGCACTTTCCTTTCTTCAAGAAAGGCGACACAGTCCCTGTTCCATACCGGGTGGCTGACTGTGCAATTAATGCACTTTGCAGGCCCTGGGCATGAGACGCCGGGTTCGTGTGCCTCCTTTCCGAACTTTCCACAGGTATCACGTCCCTTACACGATGTTGTCGTGTGTCCAATACTCTGACACTTGAAACAGCGCAGATGATTCGGAATAAAGGGACGGACCGGCAGGTTCATCCATCCAGCCGTCAGATCCTTTGGTAGTTTAGAACAGTCAAAAGTCACGATGAAGGAACGGGTCTTCTCCAGAACACCATTTACCTTCCTCATGATCTGACTGACCTCAACTAAATGGTCAGCCTTCCATTCTGCAACAAGTTCGTCTCATACCATTTACATTATGTCCTTGCAACTTACGACCCCCTTGCTGCGATTAAGTGCAGCATGGAGTTCGCACTTTACAGGGAACTCGCCAAGCTTAGAACAATCAAGTAGTTTCAACGCTTACTTGCTTGTTTTTGTCTCAAACAGCATTGTACCGTTTCTTAACCTTTTTATAGTCTTCAATGTACCTACAATACCTTCAATACCTATATAAATATAGAACGGGGACGTTTTTTCAAGTGTCCCGTCTATACGTGTCATAACGACAAAAACATTCTCTTAGGGAATGCTCTTGAACTTTTCCTTGTTTTCCGAAGCGGAAGGACTGTGAACCCTCGGCCACTTCGAAGATCCTGAGGCGTGGTACTTACCCTGCGGCTTGACCACTCCGCAAGGCAGGGGAAAAAAGGAATCATTCATTTTGTCCCACGAGTGCGGAGGAAATAAATGTCCGGTGACGTGGAGCCCCCGCATCACGCCACTAAGCCTTGCTCAACTGAGGTGCGGCAGTTGCCCCAGAGGTTGTTCGCTAGTGAGTGTTTGTCCTCAACGCCCATTCACCTAATCGGCGCGTAACACACCTTGAGGTTGAGGGTTTTTTATAGAGGTTTAATCCTTCCTCGCGACCCGGCCAATGAAGGGAAGATCTCCGTCCTTCGAAACACGCAACTTTCCACCTTCGCGCCAATGTTGGTCGCTGAAGCATGTCCAAAGCTTACGGTGTCCGAAGACTGGTGGCGCAGTACCAGTTCCCAGCTCGGGGCCGTGGTTTGCCAAACCCATACTCACTCGAAACTGAGCTCCCTGCGTGGGAAAGAAGAAGAAAGAGGTGAAGGAGAAGAAGAAAGAGAAGGGGAAAATGAAAGATACCCTAGCTCCAACAGCGTCGGGATCGAAAGAACAAGGGAGGTCAGGAAAAACAAAGGAAGGAGCTTGGCACAAGTAAGTGGAAGCAATGTCAGACTCAGCTCGGGGCCCCGTGTTCGCCAAACACGTACTTACTAGATGTAAGCCCCCTGGGGGGACGGCGGCTTCCCAAGTTAGAGGGAGAGAACCTGTGTCGTCCGGCTTTAAGAGGAGCTGGCTAAAAAGGAGGTGGGAGACGCCCTTATCTTATAGAACTGGCGACAGGAGAAAAAGATTAATAACAGCCTCATTCTCAGCATTGACAGGCATAGCTTTATTACCCAAATCTCCCAGAGTGCAACGAGCGGTGGAGCATCCGGGGACGAGACAGCGATACTGACGGAGCGCATGGCGATTCTTGTGCAATATTTTGAAGTCGTAACTTGGGTGAAGATAGTGTCAGAACTACAGACTGAGGCGGTTGATGTCAATTCAGTCCGAAAGGAAACGAGGTAGGAAGAATTCGGCAGAGACCGCGAAAGTCTATTCTGACCGAGAAGGAGTGTTGTAGGAAATTCGGAAGGGACCGTTGAGTCAATTCTAACCGAGAAGGAGTGTTGTAGGAAATTCGGTGAAGTCCGTACAAGTCAATTCTAACCGACAAGGCGGAGTGGAGTTACATCTCTCTCTCTCTCTCCTATAATCCCTCTACTCCTCTCTTCCTTTGCGAGCGCTAATGTCTTGAGTATTTATATTGTGACCCGCGCTCAGTCTGTAGTTCTGTATCGTTTAGGTGACCGCTTCCGATGCGCGAGACTTCGAACCCGCTGCACGACACCTGCATCAAGCGTCAACAAACATAAAAAGTGACGTGAACAAAACGAAAAAAAAATGTTTTATTTATTTTCTTCTGTATATTTATCGTGAATATTAATATATGTTGTAATGAAATGAAAGAATAAATGAAATTATGAATTATAAATAAAACCCTTAAATAATTAAAAATGATAAGCTGAGTACCCGCGTTATTTTGGGATTTGTATTTAAAACAATTGTCGTAATTGACAGTTGGTCGAGAGATGAGCGCAGCGTTCACTTCAAAGTTTATTTTCCTTCAAATCACCCGAGGTGAACAGCATTGAACAGTAACAACTAAATCCTGTCAATTGAAGTGGGAGAGGGAGAAGATATCTCACCAAGTCAGTACATACACTTCTGTAGCACCAGCAACACTGAAATTCACGCTACTACACGATGGTGTAGCTCACCCGTCAACCAATCGCGTTTGTGCTATTTAAAGCAGAAATAATATTTGCGTTTCTGTTTTATTTTAATTTCTTACTTTTCTGTTGTTATGTACAGAGACGCTTTAACATGAGGCAAGACCAGCAAACAGTGCTGTGGAAACAGAACCCAGAGAAAAGCTTAGAACGAATGGTGAATTGTGAAGAGAAATTTATGAATACTAAACGACATGAATGTCAATTTAAGATGCAGGAGGAAAACGTAGTCTTATAAGGAAATATACTAATTACTAATAAAAGTATCCTTGTGTTTTCAAATAATTTTGAAATAAAATATTTAAAGATAAACCGATTTTAAAACAGTTGGGAACTTCCCAGAACAAATATCGATTTATAAATTATTTTGATATATTAAATAAATTTTTTCTAAAGTTCTTATAAAATAGTCAAAATATTTAAAATTTAAGTAAAAAAGTGATCGCCGTGACAATAGCCATTATATAAACTTGGGCTTCCGTGGTCGGAGTCAATGTAAATTGTTTGTCGAAACGTTGTATACTTAATATTATAAAATATATAATATTCGTCCATCATAAGGTCGTAAATCTTAAATAAACAATTATTTATATAACCATGTTGTCCACGCGGCCTTAAAGGAACTAGACTTCTATAAGGAGAACAATTTTGTGCTCCGTCACTGTGACTACGTTTGCAGCACCACAGACAATTTTGACATAGCCACGAATTGTTAATTTTTCTTAGATGCTGTAGCAGAGAAAATCTCGCTTTAAGTTCTGTACTGAACGACTGCTTTGGACACAGATAGCACCACGTCATATTGAATGAATCTGAGTTGATGAAAGTACATAGAAGAAAGTTCGTTACTTCTTATCGCCATGGTGTCTTATGTATAAATTCCTGTCTCTTGTTCACATACCTGGATATGTGGACGGCCACCGTTGTATTTCTAATGTGTTAAGATTCGTGGCTGTGTCATATCTTCGAAGTATAGGAGATGTTGCTTTCAATGACCGCATGGTGTCCTTGCGAGTCGGGTTTCCACCGGTACAGAGGGAGATAGACAATTACCTTGACCAACACGTTATCCTGATCTCTCACTCATTGAAGACATCTGTCCAGATACTGTCGCGCCACCACTCGCGAGACAGTAAACTGACAAAGAGCAGATCCTGTCTGGAATGATGTATTATTATCTATCATCCAAAACCAGTTCAATTTATTGCTCATCCGGATAACAGTTTTTCTTAGTATATATAGATACCGCAGCTCAGAGTAAAAATTTTTATTTCAAAATTACTTGAAAATTCAACATGTCATCCACCCATCGTACTGTAGGCTACTCAATACATATTAGCAATAAATGCGTTCCTATGCTACCTAATTGACTACCTTCTTTGAGTGGCAATTAATACTCAACGCTGTAAAGCATTCAAAACGAATGTAAAAGCATAAACCTAGCCAAAAGTAACAAATAAAATGGATAAATAAAAAATATTACGTTTTCGTAAACATTAGTATAATGATTGAAAGTTGAAAAATTATATAAGTTTTTCTTAAATTTCTACCCTTGAGCTTCTACCAGGACACAGCAGGGGGAATTATTTTCAACTGGTAACAGCACATCTCGTGAGCATCGGCACGCCATCCCTCACGAGATAACCTCCGGGTTACATCGCCACGCACTAAGCTGCCGGCATTTTTGGCCTCAACCTCGACTGCACATCAACTCAAAATCATCAAATCAACACCAACCCAACGCCATCCGCGATCATTGAAGAAACGGATCATATCGCCTCACCTCATCTCCGTACCTCCCCTGAACTTCCAGTTTTGCATTCTTTATTGATTGCTTCATTTTAATGCTTTATCTTGCTAGGTGCAAGGTTTTGTTATTAAATTGTTTCGTTGGCATTTCCATTGTTCAACTCCCACCGCATCCACATTCCTCATTTTTGGTCCTTCTAACCCCATCACCACAACGCAACATGTACATGCAATTTTCCCATTACATTCTGTGCAGCTGCTGTATTACATGTTCTCTTTGTTCCTGTATTAATCATGATCATTCCATTTGCTTTGTACATGGGATGGATTATTAACTTAAATATCTATAGAGAAGATTATGCGTCAACAACCTGGCAAAATATTAATAAATTACAACTAGGCAAAATAAATAGAGAGGCTACCTTCAAAGTTATATGCAACAATCATAGTTTCATATATTTAACATTCTTATGAATGTACAAATTCTTCAATATCAATTTTTTTAGTATACTGAAGAATGATTTGCTACTAATAGATTTCTTTTTAGTTAATTTGATAGCACACGAAGAAAAAAATTTAAGAGGAATCTGAGGATAACAACATATCATACGAGGTGTGTCCGGAAAGTAGTTACCGTTTCCTTCTACCGCCAACGCAGCTCCGCGTATGCGCACTCGTCTTTCTGGTCACATTGTCTTTTCACTTACCTCATTACAACTGGATTGTGTTGTATTTACATTTGCTAGTGATCGTTCATAATGTTTAAAACCATTTCTGAGCCCGCCCACTGTGAATTGCGTTCTGTAATACGGTTTTTGAACGCAAAGAATGTTAAACCAGCTGAAATTCATCGTCAACTTGTAGAGATTTATGGTGAAAATGTAATGACTGATGGAATGGTGAGAAAGTGGGTTAGACAATTCAATGATGGACGAACCAATGTTCATGTCGAAGCACGGAGTGGGCGGCCTTCTGTTGTCAATGATGATTTGGTTGAAAAAGTGAATGAGAAAATTCGTGAAAACAGACGGTTCACAATAAGGATGCTTTGTGATGAGTTCCCACAAATTTCAAAAACTGTGTTGCATGAGATTACCACAAATTGCTTAAATTATCACAAATCATGTTCCCGTTGGGTTCCGAGTATGCTTACGGATGTCCACAAAACGAAGCGACTTGGCAGTGCTTTGACATTTCTTACCCGATACAGTGATGAGGGAGATGAATCTTAAACAATATTGTGACCGGTGATGGAACTTGGGTTTGTCATCACTCCAGAATCAAAACAACAGACGATGGAGTGGAGGCACACACGATCCCCCCAACAAAAAATAAAAAAAAACTATGTCAGAACAAAACTTCATGTGTTCTGGGACAGACAGGTGAAACCATCAATGCGGTGCGATACTGTGAAACATTGAGAAAACTTCGGTGCGCAATTCAAAACAAAAGGCGTGGATTCTCAGTCAAGGCATTGTGTTGCTTCATGACAACGCACGTCCCCACTATGCTGGTGTCACTCAAAACCTCATTCAACAATTCGGTTGGGAGCAGTTCGATCATCCGCCGTACAACCCCGATCTCGTACCTTCTGACTACCACTTGATCTTGAACTTGAAGTGTGATTTTGGAGGAAGGCGCTTTGACAGCGATGATGACGCAAAAAACGGTGTTCAGCAGTGCCTGTCATCACTGGCGGCATCTTTCTATGAAGATGGCTTAGAAAAGTTTGTTTCCGCTACGACAAATGTCTGAACAATGGTGGCAACTATGTAGAAATATAGTTTAGGAAATGTTCTTTCATGTAAAAATAAATGTTTTTAAAAAGAGTTTTTATGAGTTTTTTTAACCGATACTTACATTCCGGTCTCGTACAATTAATTATCAATATAATTGTGCATTGGATATCAGAAATGATAACATTTGCCCTTTTCATATCAAAATATTGTTTTTTTCTCTTGGTTTCTCCTCATTATGATGTCTCATTATTAGCATATCTTATGTCAAATACATTGCCAATTTCAATTCTGTATACCAGTACGGATTTTTGTACTAATTTGCATTTCATTTAATCACATTAATCTCCTCTAGTCTGCTTTAACGTCATTTTAAATGAACACTGATCCTTTGACGAGATTATCCACACCACCACACTCCCAGATAGGAGACATCTTACGTCAGCATGCACTTCATGTGTATTTATGCAAATAATAGTTGATGAAGTAGTGAATATCATCCACCAGAAGCTAAATGTCTGCGAGACGAGTTACATGGAGTTCTCCTTGATCTTCGATTGTAATGAAAGTATTCATGGTAGCTTATTAAATTGAAGCTGTAGAACATTCCCCACAGAATATACAAGTACCGATACGACGATGATACATTCGTAGTATGGCACAGAGCAGTTTCTTCCTTTCCCTGCACATCTGACCTCCATTTTAATCGTCGACGAGTTAATGGTCTGCCAACAAAAAATGACGCTTCTGCTGATAAGATAGTGAACTAATATTTCTAAACATTTCAACTGAATTTATCAGTGTGTACGACGGTAACATATTTCGTGCAAGATATCGACATAATGAGAAGGTTGAGTACATAACTAGTTTCCATTTTAAACGAGGAAAATAATAATTGATATGATGATCATGGCAGTTCTTGGAGCAGGGAATGTAATAAATGAGTTAAGTGGTTCACCAAGAAAATAAATACGCCTCTGCTTAAAAGGAGGGTGTCTGAATTCCGAGAATATATTAATGGTCTAGAAGACGTTTCAACAATTGAATATTATTAATAATAATGATTATAATAATAATTTTCACGGTGCCAACTATATGAATTACGTTCAATTTTTATGTAGTTGTATTCAAGAAGGATCGGCAAAAAAGTACCACTATCTCGGGTAGTGTTAAAATAGAGAGAAAGACGTAGTACGGAGCCGAATCTTGGAGCAACCGTAAGAGATGAGGCGGGAAAATGGGCGATGACAAAACATCATTTAGTCTTAAGGGATTGGACAACAATTTTCTTGGAGATACCGGATTTAAATCCATACTCTTGTACCTTGAACTATAAGTTGATATTCAGTAATATACAGCGATGCGGGATTCCCATTGAGTCTAAATTCTATACTCCCATCTTTAATGACCAACTTTTTCAAGTTGGGGTGTGTGTGAGGTGAGACTTCCAACGCTGTGAAATATTTAGTGTTTGAACTGACGTGTCGGTGAAGAGAGATTCATTCATTGGGTCATTTAAAAGAATTATTGTATTCTTGTATGACTTATAATTTTTGATAATAACTATGAACTTTCATATGACTACACATAAAAGATTTATATTGTAAACTTAAGTACACAATTATTGCAAACAATACGTGATACTGCCATGACAAGAAAAGCATTTGAAGCTTGGTTCGAAGATCTGGCGAGAAGCAAGCCCGTGTCTTAGCTAAAATGGCTTCTAATTTAGGATACGATAGCTAAAAACACAATAATGGAATTATGCTAAATATATCATTCTAAACGTCGCGTCAAACAGTGGAGTATGTGAGTTCAAAACCCAGAAAAAAAAAGAAAAAATCAAATTTGTTTCACGACTATAATTTTATATCACCGAATAGCTGATTAACTGTCTCGTCTAACGACGTTAATTTCAGGAAAATTAGTTAAATCTGGCGCCTGTTATCGCCGATTGTATGTAAGGTTTGTATGTTTGTAGATGTCCTTAAATCACAGTTCTTAGCGTTAGTAACGTTTTAGAAATACATTTATACAACCCGTATGAATCGCTAGATTGACTTTAAATTTTACACTGTGATAAATTAAGAATTGTTCTTTTTTATTTTTATATTTTATTATCACTGGAATTAAAATAAGGTAATTTTTATAAGGTATCTTTATTTTAAAAATATTTTTAAAAAAATGTTTTTGGAAGCTTATAGTTACTGTATATTTTCAAATGTGTGTCAGGGCCTGTCGCGCAACTTTGAGACCATTGCATTAATATATGATTTATATAGAAATGACCCCAAAATAAAAATGTTGTCCATAGTTGCTTAACGCTTTTTTATAAATAATTAAAAAGTGAATGCGTTCTTGAAGCTTGATTACGTTCATAAAGCGTGTTTACAAATACTGAAGTTAAACACCAAATTTTTATGAAGAATTCTACTGGACAATAATGTAATTCTTGTTGATACATCTAGTTGATTTGAAATATTTTACAGCCCCCCCCCCCGATTGGGCCAAATGGGAATAGACCCTCTTGAAGGATCGTGGGATTTCAATTAAGATGAACTACCCATATATCACAGATAGAAAGAATTTTTTGTGTGATCAGTTTAGACAACTTACGGAAAAGAATTGTTTGAGTGTTCTGCGCTGCTTGCTCAACACTCGCTCATTATATTAGTCCCGAGTTATCTGCGGACCCTTCCATTCTATGCCCTTCATTGTCTCCCGTGAGTTCAATTCGAGAAGAAGTGTCAATGATGTTATTACCTTCGTCAAGGATCGTCTGTTGAAAACATGAACGTTTCGTAGGCATCTAATGATAAATTCCATAATGTCCTCACAGCGATTCTATGTGCAGCGCATGGGTTAAGTAGTATTACTACATATAAGGTATTACTACATATAGTATTACTACACATAGGAAAGCCTTAAGATTACTACATATAAGCCACTCACTACATTTCTTCTCACGTAAATATTATCAAAATTAAAGAAGGAAGTATTGTGAATTTTTATCGAACTGGAGTCGCTAATACAAAGAATGATTTTTGAAGAGTAACTGCAACTCCGCCAAGTAACCATGTGCACAGCTTTATGACCAACCATGTGATCTCAATCCTCCTCTCCCGACCTGTCTTTCTCGAACCCTTGCGCCTGCAACAGATGACGCCGCAGGCCATAACAAATCAGTCTCTTCCCCAAGCGCCCTTGGCCTTGTCGCGGAGAGGGAGGTCCCTCGTGGAGACCAAATCGCGTCGTACATCGTTAACGAGTCTGCGCAAATCTGCCGTGACCATTTATTATGCTGGATCCAGTCACTCCTGATGGGATACATGGAAGGTTTGCTCGAAATTAGGACTTTTTTCTTCAGCAGCATAGAAAGAGCATAAAACTTACAAGGGAAATACTATTTCATATGAATTGCAATCTAATATATATGATATTCAAATTAATAAATATCCAATCTATAACTCATAGATACTGACGTTACTAGTTCCAAGACATGCATTAGAATAATACCTAAAAATAGCAAATTTTGTAAAACATTTCGCAATTTTTTCACTATAAACAAAACGTCGAAAAAAAGAAAACAATATGTATCCACATTGAAGAAAGAGAGTTTATATTTGATTTCCACTGAACAAAATACCATGAAGTAAAAGTGGCCAGTTACTAGCGTTTGGTTCGTCATCTACAATTGTCCAATTTTCCACTAATCTACAAGCAAGTCTAATTCTTCCCCCAGTTTCAGTGAGTTCTTTCCCGTCAATGTAAACGGCCCTTCATAATTCAATACGAGCCTTCCGACTTACACAGAAGTCGTATTTAATTACTTCATTTTGCAATACCACAATGGAGCGCCAACTTTGAAAGCTGTTCAGTCCTTCGTTGAATCAAAAAGATCTTGTTATATTAGCAAAGGAGGAACTTTGGCATAGAGCTTTCATTCGCACGCAGCAGTATAGGAACCTTTTTGCTTCTTTTGCAAGCATTTTTCAGATTATTGAGATTACTGATTAAGTAATTTAACACTTCCAATACGGGGATATTGATTGTTTAAAATACAGAACAACGACTTTTAAAAACTTGTGTAAGTATCACTATAGTATTCATGTAAAAGAATAATACAATCTTAAAACAGCAATTCGAGGATATTTTTTCCTGATTTAAAGTTTTCAATTCAAACGAAAGTTCCTCTGTTTATTTAGAAATGTACATTATTATTTAATTTTGCTTTCAGAGCTAAACAAATTAGATACAATAAAATATACTTTTGAAACAAGACCGGAAAAAAATATTTAGAAACAGGTTTTTTTTTTCTTTTTATTTCGGTGTTTGGAATTTATGGGTACAATGAATTACGGGATTGTATGGGATTTATGGGATTTTATGGTACACTACATTCTCTGTAATTCACTAACCAAATGACATTTCATCTCTGTTTCTGTATATAAGATGTGTTACATCAAATAGTATATTAAAACAGTTGTATGGAACTTTCGATATTTCTGTTTTAAGATGGAAATGATGAAATTTCCCACTCGGACATAAATAATGAGATTTCTCTCTACCTTAGTCTTTCACAAAACATAGAGAAAAATATTAAACAGAAAAACTTGAAACTTAGATTGGATGTTACTTATGTATTATAAAACTTACTAAGGGAAATTTTGAAATTTTGATTTTAAAGGAATGAAGTAATGTGAATTGTGTTTTTAACAGTAAAGATTTTAAAGGGATGAAGTAATATAAACTTTCAATACATATTTCTATTTAAGGTAACATCTCAATTTTTGCTAAAAACGTAGTTTCATCGATACTAACTAACCGCATCGATACTAACTAACCGCATCGATACTAACTAACCGCATTGTAACTACAAAATCTCCCGCGAGAAACTGAGTAGGTTCAGCTAGTTTAGTACCATTTAGTCATATTATCTTATTTCCATATTTCGGTAGACGGACCTCAGTCTGAATTACCGTCCTTCATTATATTTGGTACTGACAACTTATTCCTCCCATTGAGTGAACTAAGACACGAAGGTGTAAATGGCAGTCTTGAAATGCTGCATTGCGAAGTTGCTCGGTTGGAAGTTGTTTCAACGCCGTCAACTCACATTTCTACTCAAAAGAGCTCACTAGTTCATTAACGCAAGGAAAATTGGAGAATTGCTGTTAAGATGGACAATAAATAACAATAGACAGAAAGTGTTTACAATAGTATAATGAAAGGGTAAATTCATCACAAAAATTATTCTTAATAAATGTAGAAACAAATTCATATCCTACTGATAAATTTGTATACACTTGAGAGTTATTTTTGCGTTGAGAAAATGATTAATTACAGTATTATACTTTTTACATTTCCTTGCACATTTATGGTACCGAAAAGCATAAGAATTCCACAAAAGACTTGTAATTTTCTATTTGCTAGTGATGGGTAAACATTACATAGGTCTTCTATGCGTTTTCATACATATTGCTAGAACGTTGTTGCTGGACAGACCCACACATAACGACTATAAAACCGGAAGTTACCTACAAATTTATTTTCAAACCTTTATGCATAACAAATTTGTGATAGAATGCGTAGACTTAAATGAAATTTATGTGTACAACACTCGAACATAGCCTTTGTTATCCTAATATTAAGATATCACTAAATTGAGATAAATCACTAAAAACAAAGTTTAAAATAAGTTTTAAAATGAAAATTAAGTTTTCATTTAAAGTTAAATTTGAATAGTGTGCAATTTAGGAGGAAAAACTATTATTACTAACAATAATACCGTAACACTGTCGTCAACTTGATAAATATGAACATGAAATCAAATAATTGTTGGCAACCACAATAATAATGTAGGAGAACTATTATAGTATACTACTAGGAGAACTATTATAGTATAATAGTAGTATATCACTTCATACGCTTTCCCAAAATCAAGTTGAAGTCAGTGAGGATTAAAACTTGGCATTTTTGTTGTGTGACAAATCTCATACTCTGTAACTTTATAATATGAGAACTATTGCATCGATTGAAATCAAATTTTAACATTTTGATGAGAATGACATATATTGAAGATATATATGTAAATGTAAAACATTCACACAAAAAGAAGTTTAATGTATAGTTATAAAATATGCTATCCCCGTTGGCAGACGTTAAATTTTGTTTTATTCGAAAAAATCACGTTCCAAGTACTCAAGTCTGTTGATATGTATTTATTTTAAAGGTCATGTTTTATTTGTGCGAGGATTTTAGATATATTTGTATCTAATACTGTGAAAACTCTCGTTTCGTGGCATTAAGTGTAAGTCCGTGTAAAACCATACCAAGACTCTGTACCTCTTATAAACGAATATCTATTACTTTTAGTGTTTTAATAGTGTCACTCAGTGACGAAGCCTAAACGCGTATCACAATTTTTAAGGTGTAAAATGCCTACTCGCAAAATTGGCGGAGTTAGTGTATAATTTCACACACAAATTTCAAGAACATGTGTTATGACCTTTGGGTTCGTCAGCCCATAAGAGTTGAAGCATCTCATTTTGCAATCTTTGACTTAAATGTGTTTTGTTTTCATTTTCTATATCACTATATAAGGCGCAAAATGTACGATTACGGAAAGGTTTGTGTAATATTAGTCATTTAACCTTTCCTCTAAGGACCATTTCACGTGAAGCGAATAACAAAAGATACTTCAGTCTCTCAAATTGTTCCTCTTTTGCTTGAATTGTACTTATGGAAATCTTTAACACAAATGTAAAGTGGTTTTATGTTCGAAACCTAGCTCCTGACTTCCGAGCTTTCAAAGATTTGGTCCATGTGCAGTAGCGATAGTTTCTAGTACAATTCGTTGGTCAAAGAAGCAAAATAAAATAGGGAGTATTTTTATAGGGAATAAAATGCTCTTTTTCTTATGATATTAATTTTGAAGCTGTTTTCTTTTTACAGAAAGAACTGAATTTCTCAGGATCTGAAAAAACTCTCAGGACCCTGATTACTTTCAAAGTCCTTGTCTCAAACAAATGGTAAAATTCCTTGCTGGTACAAATGGCAGTATTAATAGAAATAGTATGTGGAAAGTACTAATATATATCCATCAGTTCATAAATTATAAATTGTAGGCCGGTAAAAATAGTTTTTGATGGAATAAATTCGGACAAAGCAGGAAATCGTCTTAATACCTTTACTTGATCTCAAATACAAGGAATCTGAGTTTGCACCGCCTCAACAGGTGTGCATAACTTTTGGCAGCCAAAAAAACATGAAATTTTTGCACTTTTTGCAGGTTTTTCCTTATATCTAAAAAACAAAGCATCGCACAAAAGTATACTCTAACCAGAATTTAAAAAAAAAAATTTTAGTCAAATGAATTGTACAAAATCAATTGAGCAAAAAAAATTGTATCTTTCTTCACTCTTGATGTGTACAGTTGTCGAATTACTTTAATTTCATTCCGAATAGCACCCAAATATAATATTTTCTTGTTTTTTGCTCACTTTCTTAAACAACTTAGTTCTATTTATGCAATTGAACATTTCATTTACCTGCATCATGTATTACAAGGAACGCGACTTCAATTCTTGAAGCATGCTACTTTTCTAAATTTTGGCATTGCTTTCTAAATCTTCAGCTTAAACAATAATTTTTCTATTTGTCAAATAGTTCTACATTTAACATGCACTTTCCCACCAAGTACAATTTTATAGGATATACTAATAGTAAAAAAAATGTCTAAATTACTTTTAATCTCATTGGGAATCATTTGTTTCCAAAGTCTTTAAGGGTGTAGGTATAAATAATTGAAACCAATATTTCGTAGTATTAGCTCAATACCAATTGAAGTATCGACATATGGTGAAACATTTTAAGTGGAGTTTACGACAGCTTCACTTCCCCACACATCACTTAACTCACTTGCACGAAATTGGGTTAAGGACTTGATGGAGAGCAGGTTCCTTTTTGGTGGGGATAGGGAACAAACCATGATTTTATGATCTCCAATCGTACTCAAAAGGATTTACGTTCGTGGATTTACAATTTACCAGTTGTGGACTTGGTATTATGTGCGTAGAGAATGGTGATGGGCTGCTCCTTCGATGGGGGTTAAGGATGACAAGTCGAATAGCACCTTCGTTAGGCACTTACAAACAGCGAGCAGTGGAGATCATCCAATCATTCGTCTTGCCTGGAGAAATCACTTCCCCGCTGAAGCTACATCACCTCCAGTAGCACCTACCTCTCGAAACACAGCAGCAGCTTGTTAGAAATCTGAGGGACTCTCCAAAAGTTTTACAAAATTCAATTTTTTATTTGTATTTTATTACATCATTATCTGCCATTTGGTCCTACAAAATCACACAATTATCCATTTCCCGCTTCCAGAGCTTTGTAGAATGCACAACCATGAATTATCGTGTTGGAATAACTTTCAGATTTCCTAAACGAAATTTGTCTCAGTAGTTCAGGATATTTACGATCAACCCTCGAAAAAATTGCAATATTAGTTTTTAATACTGTTTCTGAATCAGAAATTATCCCAGATTAAACTCGTAAAACATTATGGCAGATCAAAGAACAATTGACTAAAAGTCTTCAAAATAGCACCCTTGTGCACAGAAACACCAATGAGAGAACCTGTACCAGTTTTGTTTAGTTTTTACCAAATATAAGCTTTTTGTTGTTGACATTTGTGGTGTTTAGTGGTCGGTAGAATTTACAGTTGACTATGCTTGTTTTGTTTTACTGACTCCAATTTTTATATAGTTAAGTTTTCAGAAGGATAAACTTAATATTTTACTGATACCGAACCCAAGGAACAACGCCTGACAAAACAATTGATTAATTTTAACTTTGACCTACGTTACTTAAATTGAATAAACAAATAAAATATTAAATTATGTTAAGAATAAACAGCAGTTGATTTATTGACACAACAATTGCAAATGACGTTTTCGTCAGTTGAGGATGAATAAAGAAAACATATTAAACGTACAAAATAATACATACATAATTAGGACATGTTATAAATTGAATAGTTGACATAATAGTACTAAAATCAATGAAATACATAAGAATTGAAACTAGAAATAAGAATGATATTGAGAAATAGTTAGCAGGAATCAGTATCAATACGATAGCAATCGGTAAAAATGAATTGATTGTGACTAATTGATTACGTTTGCTCTCACATAGATCAATGTCGATTGACAGAGATAAATTACAATTATTTTAAGTTAATAATTTTCGATTGACAGAGAAAAATAAGACTCATTGAAAGTTAATAAATGTCGATTGACAGAGAAAAATAATAATTAGCGAGAATTTATAAGTGTCGATAGACAAATAAATTAACTGTTATATTGCAAGATAGATTAATCTGCAGTTTCTTACAGTTTCACGACTTTAAAAATCGTCGTACTCACAGTTCTTGTTGTTATCATCAGTTATCACTGAATGTCTCGTTTCATGTTGTATCACGCACTGAATTTACACTCATCAGTTGCAACTTAATGAAAATACTGCACCGTTCGAGGTGGATTTGACACTTTTTATGCACGTCCGTACCCTGTCGCGGATCTAGCAAGAATGTCTGTCTTCTTCTTTGCGTTCGACTGTCACTTGTTTAGTTTCCTCGTTCTTGATTGGTTACTTTATTTATTTTATATTAGTTATTTATTAATTTGTTCAACACCCAATGTAGTCGAAAACCGTCAATTATTGATGGAATGTTCTAGTCGACTAATGGTTTATTATAATGTCAATTTAATATTTATAATGTTAACTAATACGTATCTTCTTGCCCATTGCACATCGGGGGTGTTGTCTGGTATGTAACTGCCCGCTACAAGCTGTTTCGAAAAACCCAACATACACGGGTAAAACGATCGTGCAGGTAACGGATTACAAAACACCTGGAGCGGGCAGTCAACTACTGCGTACAGGTACGTATTGCACCTGCGCAGTGCAGCAAAATCGAGATTGTCGCTTAAAAGATATATTATATTTAATCAGCATTCCTCGGGAACCCACCGAGGTGAAAGAGCGCGACTGGTCCTGCCAAGAATAGCTGAAGAGATTTAGTTCCCACTTACTAACAGAGAGCGTTACGAACGTAACTGTTGACAATTGAATGCATGTCAGCTGGCATGTGACGAGGTTGCGTGGAGCAGACACTCGGGAAAAGGAGTAAAATACGTATTGTATCTTCATAAATTTCATTTTTTTGTCATTTTTCCGTACAGAAACAATTTATAACTATTCGCATTATTGAATAGTGTGAATTTACCTTGCATTTCAATGCATTATTGATCTAACCAATAAAAAGTCATCTTGACAATGAAACTGTTTTTTATAAAGCATCCAATCAGATAATTTTACCTCAACAATAAGCTGTGTTTTTATTGAATCTTCCTTAATCTTGTCGGTGAATTGTTAGCAGAGAGTGCTGTGGTCTGGAGGTGTGAAAGCATGCGTGGAGTTCTATGTTTTGTGTAGACATAAGCCAAAAAGATGTTATTCTGTACTGTTTTGATAAAGACAAAATTGTTTAAGCGATCCTTTAATTTTGTTTTTCTACCGTCAATAATTGTGAAGTTACAGCTTCTCAAATGTTAGTATAATTTTCCAAAATATAAAATAATAGCTTCCTGTTCAAGTCGGAGTAAACGTTTGCAAAATATACGCAACGGGACATACGTGGACTAACTACGTTAACTAAGATTCGGAATGTGTAACAAAATTTGCTTAATTGGTAATTAAGATTGTCAACGTGACAGTTCCATTTGAGGTTGCCTTGAATATGGAGACCTAAGAATTTTGTATTTGTAACTGTTTTTAATTGTGTTCCGTTTACAGAAAGATAAACCTGGGTATTTGTTTTGTGATACTATTGTGAAATGACATAGACATTCTATTGTCAGTATTTACAATGCGACGATTTGCGTGGAACCAAGCCGATAAGTTAGGCAAAACATTTTGAGCGTTGGCGTGTTTACATAGTAAATTAGTGTCATCAGCAAAAAGAAACATTTTTCAATCTGATGTGGAGAACGACATGTCGTTCACATCCAATAAAAAGAGTATAGGGCCGAGAATTGAACCTTGGGGTACTTCGCAATTAAGTGACTTTGTTTCTGAAAGACAACGCTGAAATCCCTTATTTTTAGTATAGGATATTTCGACCTGTTGATATTTATCTTTTAAATAAAAAGTTTGCTACTGATGTGGAAGTCCACGAATGCCTGAATAAAATGCAATTTAGAAAGGAGAATTTTGTGATTGATGACTGCGAATGCTTTGAATGAATCAAGAAAAACACCCTAAGGATTTTCTCCACGGTCAAGAGATGTGGTAACATCGTTTAAGAAAGAAAGTATGGCCCTTGTAGTGGAAAAAGATTTCCGAAAACCGTGTTGATCGTCAGAGAAAATGTTATTTTTTGATAAAAAATCTACAAGAGGATTATAGAAAAATATTTTTTTAAGGATTTTTCAGAAAGTGGGTAGTAGAGATATTGGTCGATAATTACCAACATTTTGTTTCCTTTCTTGTGTGAAGGTTTTTACTTTAGCTCTCTTAAATTTAGAAAACAACCCTTCCGATAAAGAACTATTAAAAATATTTACGAGACGATTCAATATAACGTCGGACAAAAATTTAACAATAAACTAGTGTATATCATTTACGCCTGTTGAAAATTTGTTTTTTAATGAGCTAATGATTCTCATGACTTCACTGGCGTTACTTTCAGAAGTGAACATAGAAGTGAGTACGTGGATGGATATAATTGGATGACATTGATTTGGTGATATTGAGTTCGTTATTTTACCTACTTTTGATAAGTAAGAACTAAACAAGTTAATTTAATTTCATACATTTCGTAAATTTAATCTCATATTATAATCATTCTTTACTCATATATCGTCGTTTACCCACATATTTGCAATTGTTTCAATACAGATAATCCAGATAAATGTTTCGTTAAACGATTTAAATACCACCCTCCTCTAATAAAGATATTCAATTATTTTTGGAAAACGAGCCATTTTTTTCCTTTTTACCGTAAAGATAAAGTGAGAAAACGTGATTATAATAATTTTAGCACAAAATGTTTTCAAAACATGGTAAAAGTGGGTTGTCGAACTTACATTTTTCATAAAACTTTTATTGTATGACGAGGTTTGGAGTTCGTAGTATACACAATGTTCTATATACTATAAAACTATTAACAAACATTCAGAACAATTTTAACAAAAATCACTTCAAATTCTTTATCCTAACACTAAAACACAGGAAACTTTTGATTTGATTAGCTAAGTCTCGTTTACTTCTTTTTTACAACCCATTGCTAACGGTTATAATGCTTGTGGGACGCAAGATGTAGTTGACATCAGGGGACTGATGTACTCTCAGATTTATTCNTATATATATATATATATATATATATATATATATATATATATATATATATATATATATATATATATATATATATATATATATATTTGTTTTTGTAACTTTTAATTGTTTTACTAGAGGTTCGAACAACGCTCCCATTTAGTCAATATAAGAATGTCTTCAAGTAAATTTTTTAATAAAGAATTCTTATTTTATCGGTTTACTAATTATTTAACGATGAATCTTCGTTTATTATAATGTCAATGACTATCGAGGTATCAAGGTATCAAGAAGTGGCCGCACAACTGGGAAATGTGTTATTTATAATTTTATTGTTATCGGTAACGAGTGCTGTACATTTGCTTCAGCGTTAAACATTCCACAGAAGAGTCATGAGCTGTACGTGAGCGCCCAGCGGATGTATCTCTGACAGAAGGGAAGAAACTGTGTTTCGTTCATCGACGAAAGCCCATTTAAACTTACAATTTTTGCCGGTATAATAATATTGTAAAACGAATTTTCTCAAGATTTACACTTAAGTCATTCGATTCTTGATATTAAAAAACCCTATGTATCAAGTCTCGGTAAATTCTCACCAGAACTTTACAAGATAGCCGATTTAAACTTATAATTATTGCTCGTATGATAGGAGTAAGATTTACTTCCAGGAACTTGAAAGCTTTGCATCGAGGCAAGAAGTTACAAATGTTTCGAAGGTCAAATGCATAAATTACATAATTGGCTCATTATATACAGCATAGTTACACATTGGACTTTCAGGTATTTTGTCGCATGAGATTTTTCAACGCTTGTCAACTGTATATAGAGCAGGGTTCGAATATGTAATGAGATTTTCCCTGTAGTTAACATGCAATTTGAAACTAGTTTTTGCCTAGAAGCTCTACCGTGGCCTGCAATTAGATTCTGTACCTGTAGCCCATTATAGTTAATACAATGGCAGAAAGTGGTATTGATGAAACAATTATTTCTGAGAGGCATTCCACAAATTACGCAACGCACCGTTTGGTGGGGGTTTTCGTGATATCGTTACACTGCATTGCGGTGGAGTATGGGGGTATTAACCGATGTGATACGTAACGTGAAGTTTTATAGGGTGAATCATTAAGTCAAAGAAAAGTGAAACTATCCCACAACAGACTCCAAAATTGCGCAAAGGGGTTCGCGGATGGTAAAGCTCCGCAATTTCATGGCCACGGAACTAGTAGGAGATGTTTCTGAGAAAGAACAAAACCTTACCATAATGTTAGTTAAGAGGTAGGTTCTTTCTTAAATAAGTGCGGGGGATAAGAGGTATATTTACAGCAGTGTAATTTTGGGGTGGAGTGGATGTTAAGAAAAGTTTGCGTTTTGGAATTCACGGAAGGCTCTTAACGGAATTAACATTCAAGCTTTATCATCCATACAAAAAATGTTTGGAATCGGATTCCTTCAAACACAGCTGTATTTTAATGCAATCTTCAACAATTCATGCTATTTTAAATTAGTCGATTTAACATCTAAAATATTTTAAACCAATTTTATCTGTCATTTCCAAAAATTAAATTAAATATAACGAAATTACGATCCCATTTTACACTTCTTTGTCTTTCCACCCATTAAAAGCGAATTATGAAAAATTCAGAAACCCAATTTAGATTTTTGAGTTGACAATATTTTAATTAAAAAACAGACAATTTAACTTCTCTTTGACAAAGTTCTTGATATGTCGCTGATATACGCCACACTTATAACACGAAGAACAAAAATCTGACACGCTTTCTACATATTAGTATCCATGATAAAGGTAATAATCAAAAATTCTGATTTGAGATACAAACATTGTTTGCACTCAGAAAACAAGAACACAATTTAATTCGTAAAAGATGATGAAAATTTAAAACATTAATGTTGAGAAATGCTTTCTTACCGACCCTCTGCAATACAAAAGCAATTTCTAGTCAAAGTTCCTATCTTTAATAGATTTTTCTCTATGTAAATGAGATAGTTTACTGTTTACTCAGGACAACGCTGCTCATATTATTTTTCTTCTATTGATTTCCAAAAAATTATGTTGACTGATGAGGATTTCCATATTAAATAAAAATGTAAGCAGAGAAAAGTTTCAATCAAATCTCGAGAGCTGGGAAGTGGTTGTTAGATTAATTCCTGATGTGATCACACATAGTCGTCCCAAAATCTTTGGTAAATTACGTTTCCTTATTTATTCACTCCAAAATACCGAAACTACTAAAATATGAATATGAAACTGAAGAATATTGATTTTTTTCGCAAAATATTATATTGCTCATTCGACGCACATGTAACGGCGCGAAGAATCTTTCTATCTAAACAACTGAAGAGCGAATATTTTCAGTTGCGCAGAGAAAATCTTCTAAACTAACACAAAAAAACAATTTTTTTTGATTTACAGTTAGTAATTTTCTGAGGAGAAAATATTTTGCTAAGATGGTTTTGCAAAGGAAAACATTTTATGCGAATTCTTTGGCACTCAGAACCTTTTTCATTTACATGCCTCAATTGTTAT
This sequence comes from Laupala kohalensis, assembly GCA_002313205.1. NCBI lineage: Eukaryota > Metazoa > Arthropoda > Insecta > Orthoptera > Trigonidiidae > Laupala > Laupala kohalensis. The sequence goes on from NNCF01127370.1 coordinate 849,745, forward strand.
CATACTCTCATTTGAGGTAAGTATAAACACGGGGAAACAATTTTTTTGTTATTTTCGTGAATTCAAAATTGTTTTACAATCGTAGTTTGTCTTTTTATCTCGTGACTTACCCTCACAAACCATAAGTACAAACATTCAACTAAAAAAACTGAAGAAAACAGACGAAATAAAAGAAATCGCAATTAAGATACCTGTATCAAATTTATCCTTCATATTAAGCATTTCAATTTCGAAAGTATCAAGTTTTATTCAAAATTTGTGTTTATTGTATTAAGAAAATGCCAACATAGGTTCCGAAGTGCTCTGTGTGTCGCTATTTCTTGTCTTTCACGAGAAGAGAGGCGAGTGTCTAGCAAACTTCATGCTTACTTCTAGTTGCCTTTCCACCTACAATTTTTGAGAAAATGGATCAAGTTTGTCAGGACGTTGATAAATTACTATGATAAATTTCAAACACGAATTGTTATTGTTTGTATTTATTGAAATGTCTAATGCAGCTGAAAAAATATAAAAATGGGAGTATGAATACATTTAATAGAAAATAACTGAAGATAAACACGGAAAAGTTAACCTTATTTTCTATGAACAACATTAAATACAAAATTTCAATAAATCCCATCGACCAATGTCAAACATTACATTTTTATATAGAATTAATATTCATAATGTGTTTTTTCTTTAATTTTATGACTCATATATTTATTTAAATAGAAGTAATGTTTTGTTTGTATTAAAAGCTTTTGATGTTTATTGATCTTCCACACTGCAGAATGGGAAAAGTCTGTGTGTATTTAAATACTAATATTCCAGAGGAAATCAAAAAAATTTCATATCTTAATATCCATTTGGATATTATACTATTAACATTGAAAAACCCCACGCAAAATACTTATAAGCAAATTAACAGATTTAACACTGAAAGCATTATTTGTAAAGTGATTTTAGCTACATTCGCTTACACATAAAATGCACAGAAAGCATTATTTTCTTATACGTATGTCATTCACTTGCGCGTAAACTATTATTATTGAAATTATAATTTAATAAAAGTATTATTTTTTTAAATAATATTTTTTAATAGTATGATAGAAATTGTAAAATATTTAGTCCCTTTTTTCTGACATGTTGAAATGTATTCAGTTGAAAATCTTAATCTTTGAATAATGTGTGTTACAAAAAATATACTATTTTTAATATGATGTAACAGATTTTAAAAAAAAATGTTTAAGGAACATACCGAAAACATACCAAATAATTCTCATACACTCGATTTTTGTGAAGGACATGTGAATATGTGTAAGTAAATGCTAGGTCAAACATAAATTAATTGTAAAAAGAAGGTACTAGCATAGAAATAAATTATTATAATGAATTTGGCAAATGAAAGATACGAGCAAATGTATTTCTTTATTAAAAGCGCTATAGCTAATCGCACTTTGGGGTGAAAAAACGTCTCTTTTTTGGCAAAGCAACACAATGATGAAAACCACCAGAAACAAATAGTGATGAGAGATAGATACAGACTCTTGAGAATCCACGTGGGGCGTGTGTTTTCCATCTGGCGAGGGAGACATTGTTAGAGGAATCTATGTGAGAGCGCTGCTGCCTGAGGTGCTGCTCTCTGTAACCTCCCACTGTCCTCCCTTCACCCAACCCCGCCCCCCCCCCACACACACACATTCCCTCGCAATAGAGATTCTGCGGAGGAGCGGAAACGCGTCGCTAAAAGGGACTTAATGTAGACGGAGAATGCTTATAGGAATAATTCCCAGGGTTTGGAAACAAGGCTTCACGAGATGTAAATGTTTCTAATTAATGCTGTTCATTGTCATCACAAAGGGTGTATTATTAAATCGCATGAGAGCGGTATATTGTGTCATAGACGTGCGAAGTTCTTACAAAATTATATTATCTAATTTTAATGGGTTTTAACACACAAAACGACTCTTCTCATTTCTGTGTTAAAAACCCACCAATTCTAACTAATAAATATTTCAAATACCTATATACTAACCATTTCGTTATTTTAAATATTTTCCCAACATTGTGTTTAAGCCACATACCATTTTGTAAGGGTCCACATAAGTTGTGTGTTTTAACTTGTGTTCGAAGTTAGTTTTATGCGTCATATTTATCCTTTCAGAGCAAACAGATTTTTGTACGACCAATTCTAAAAACTTCCTGTAATTTCCAATTCTTATCACATACTAAAACGATGTAACAATAAAAATGCAATGAAACTGTGCAACAACTAAAGTTAAGTGAAGTAATCTTACTTTAAAAAATAAGATATTGATAATAAATTTAAGTATGTATTACAGAGTACGTTCCATCGTGTTATGCAGTGTAATTGTAATTAATGTTTTTAATATTATCTCAATCAACTGAACCTATTCTGATTTATATTAAATGAGTAACAATATTTAGTGAGACGAGAAGCACTTTGCATTTCTGGAGAGAACTTGGCACGGGGCACATCTTGCATTTGCATTTACGAGGCTGAGAGACAATCATCTCATGAGCATAACAAACTTCATAGAATCTCCAGTGCAATAAATGATACTGTAAGTACGATTTAATTCACGACAGTTTAACCCGCGTGGGATACACCATAAATAATAGTGGCATAACTAATATAAGTCTAAATTCAGTACTCATGGGAATAACACACCCTTTGAACCCTTAAAAGGGATATGAGAAAGGGATGACAAAATAATTATTGCAAAGGAATGAGTTGCGTTGAATCCATGGTTTTCAGAGTTTCTGAGATGAATAAATATACTACCAATGTCCTTATGTTCAAGTTTATATCATATGAGGGGCATGGAAGCCTTAAAGGTGAGAAGGGCGAGACATGTAAAAATATTGGAAAACGATATTGAAGTCGAACCCATAGTTTTCGGGTTCCTCGGATGAAAAATTATACTCCCGATGTAAAATGTCAGACCACATGGTGTGCATGACATCCCTGGAGATGGGGTTGGGAAGGACATGGCACATAAAAAAATTGAAACAACCGATATTAGTGTCTTATATTTAAAACAACTTATATTTATAAGGCTAATATCTATAAAAAGGTAAAGAATTGTTTAAAAAGGTTAAAATCTTCATTAAAATATTTTTAAAACATGAAAACAAACGTAATAATGTAACATAATGAAAGTCAAACGCTAATTTAGTCAGGTCTAGTAGTCGAAGACCACATTTAAATTTCGTGAATTGCCTGTTTTTTTGTAACCCTGTATTAGTTTTTAAAACGTTCATTGCAAATCGAATGAAATCTCAGTAAGCGTGAAGCATTACCTTCACAAGCATGCGTTACACGTTCTATTGAAAGTTGTGTGTTATTCACAGGATACGTTACACGTTCTATTGAAAGTTGTGTGTTATTGATGCTTCCAAGTTTGAAAACACTTCAAAAACATTAAACGTTGTCCTTTGCATAAAATCAAGAACCATTTTTCAAGTGTCTCTTACGAAGATGAAGGTTTGTGCATTAACAATGTTGTCCAATAACAAAAATATTAACAACTCAACACAGTTGTTGAGTATATTTCCGACATTAAAATGGACATTGAAGATGGTCAGGAACAACAGATAAACTTAACAGTTTTAATGACAAATGTCGTCCCAATACCAGAAGTATCTCAAATCATAGATTGCCAAGAGAAAATTGGTAACGATACTGTTTTACCTATCCTGCACATTCAACGTGCTGCCCAGTCTTCTAGTGGAGCGCAGAGCAGAAGACTTGGCAAGGGAAAAATTTAAATGTTAGTTTTGGTCTGGTAAATGCCGCTGTTGGAACAATCAAAAAATTGACTGGCCAGCACTTCATCGAGATCAACTCAAACCTAGGGATCTGTCTTTCGCTTTGCACGTAAAATTTGACGAGCCCACTATTAGACTCGGCAATGCTTTAAGAGTGCATAGTGAAAATTGAACAAACTTCAGTTGAATTTGATGGATTAAGAGGTTGCGGTAAAATTATTAGAAAAATGTCGCTTCTCACACTGTGTTGGGCAGTTACAGTGTACAAGTTAATAGAATACACTCTGGAACTGTATTGGACTGGAACTGTGTCTCTGCGCTGTATTGGACTATGGTAAACTTTATGCTAGAGGTCAGGCATATGTCAGTCTTAATAGAGTTAAATCATTATCTGGGTTATTTATTAATAATTTAAAACCCATGAAACTACTTAACCACCCTCGTAAGCCAAATTCCTCAGCAAAATTGAAGAGACTACAGATTTGACTAATGCTTACCAATATTCGGTTCTGAAAAATAATTAGTATTAAGATTAGAAGAATGAACATTTTATTCTTCGTTGGTCAAATATCGTGCACAAGTTACAAAGAATACCGGGCATAAAATGAGTTTCCGAGTTGTCATATTGTGGTAAAATATAAAATTCTCCGGAAAATATGAGTAACAAAGAAATCAAACAAAAATATCGTAATCCTCTGTTTGGCTTTACTAATCAAATACTGTTGCTAAGATATAAGAAGTAAAAAATAAAATAAAAGTTTGAAAACACCTGAAACCCCACTACGACAAAGTAAAATTAAGAAAAAAACTAAAATTGGGCTACAAAATTATGTAAACAAGTACCAATAAAAATGTTAAAGTCTTGAATAAAAAGTATAAAACCTGTGTTATTTTTTATAAAAGCATGAAAAAGCATGAAAAAGCATAAAACCATAATTTTATGAAATTCAAAACACTGATTTAGTAACAAAGACTGTACATTTAACAAATATAAGTATTCTGAAGCAATTCAATCCAAGAATTTAAACGACTATGGTGATCAACCTTTTTAATTTGTATACGAATATTACGGAAATCTTGCAACAATGCGACACTTCTATATTCTAGTATTCAACGACATTAATAGGTAATAAAACTTACATAAGTAGAAAAAGTCACTCACATATAAGAAGAAACACTTTCGACTTCCGCCTTCATCAGTCACATAGAAAATGAACTGTTTCTTGTCTCTTCGGTTGATGAAAGAAGAGTTAATTAGGAGGGACATTTTTAATTTTGAAGAATTTACTGTAAGGTACGTGAACTGGGATGAGTAAATGTTCCTTGGGATCAGATGAAAACTCCTTCACGTGTTTTTATATCTATCAATTAGAAATGTTCAGAGAGAGTTTTCAAAACTTTAAGACATACATTAATTTTTCTATGATTTAATTTTGCGTGGGAGGGGACAGGTAGAGAAGTCATGGCTTCATCGCAAGAAGCTGTGTGATTCTACCACAATTATCATCCGTTATATAATCAAATTAAATAAATTATTCATTACCTACGACTTTTTACAGACGAACAGTATATATTTTGTAATTAAAAGCTCACAAAATTTAAAATCGACATCAGGTGGGACAAATATATTTCAAATTCAAAAGGGCTTTATTTTAACAAAAAATATACAATATATATAGCGGGGCTTAGGGTCCGTGCGCCTATCAGAGGCCCTAAAATTCACCGTGGGCTCTGCATACTATACCCTAGTATTCACTCACAATGAACTGAAACAGTAACTAAAAATAGAGTTATTAAAATATTTCGATTATTTGGCAGGTACATGATATCAGTAGCGGAAAAAGAAATTAATAAGTGTTAATAAGTTACAATAAGAAAAAAAATTACTGTCATGGCTATTTAAAAAAATATAATTTTAATTTTTAATCTCAGCTATTGTTATATTATTTAAGTGACTGTTTCGTTCATTGAGCACCGTTGGGAACCACGGAAAACCAACGGTTAGGGTAAGCGCGCTAAGCATAAAAAGAATCTGGTTGGTAACTGGAAACCTGTAACAGAACAAAAAAAATCGGCGGATGCCTCGCTGCTTGACCGGTCCCCCCACTTATACTCCCAGCGCCTGACCTCTGACCTTGCAGCGCTGGTAACGGACGACGCATGTTGGTGCTTGACTGCCTGACGTCACCAACGACCTCTGATGAACTAAATAGGAAATCCATTCAAATTTAAATGTTTCCTCATTACAATATAATAATAATAATAATAATAATAATAATAATAATAATAATAATAACAACAACCTCGTCTTTCGTAACCTATTTTTCCGTATTACAGTATTTCCTTTCCAGTATTACAGCAGAATTTAAAATTATTATTTCGTAATAGCAGCTTGGGATTATATTTTTCTTCTGGAATGGGTATAACTTTATTACAAGTTTACTCTACAAAAGAAACAACTTTCACTTGCCGCAACCATAAACAATAATATTTAAATTTACTCTAACCATCGCTAAACATCAGGATTTATGATAAGAATCATATGAAAAAAAGAATATAATACTTATATTTACATATCTTAGAACTTAAAAATTCTTATTTATGGAATCCTTTATCTGTATATTCCCATTCAAAATATATTTTTTCTGTGCATCTAAGAAAGGTAAATATCTTAAATGATAATATTATAAAATAACAAGCAATAATATTTGTTGTTGATGAACTCACTCAGCGTGCTATTTGGGTTACAATTAGAGTCCCCCGCTACTTTACAGATATTCTGTAGTTTGATTAAAAGATAACTTCACCGAAATAATCCCCAAATCAGCCACCTAATCTTGACGACGCCAAAGCAAAATTAACTGTTAATACCCTCACAGTACTTTAATGAGATTTCTTTCTATTTCTATTTGCGAGAGACTGGTCAAAAATAAAAATATTGTACTAGCTCGTTATTATCATTTCAGATAATTACAACAATGTTAATAAAAATCTTTTAAGCGATGAAGATTTACAGTCCTGAAAAATTTCAAACATTCAACCAAATAATCACTGCTATATCACGATTTACTTATTTGTCGTTTAATATTAAAAGCACTCATACGTAGTAAGTTTTACAATTTTCATGAACCTCACTGCTTAAAAATTCCTTGAAAAGATTTTGAACTTGTAATGTTTTCTTACAATTTCAATATAAATTCTTCATTACTCAAAGATTTTATACTGTAACACGTTTCTTGGTTTGTACGTACCTAAGGCATAGCGGTAACTTCGGGACAAGTACCCAGTTGAACCGAAAATCGAGACTGTCTGCTAAATGATCGAGCTCTTGCCTGTAGTATAGACATAATTGCTCCCAATTTGCTCATGTAACTCTAATTATCCTTTAATTATCTACGTAATGAAGTGTCACACAATCATATACTCGTTAGTAGACATTATTGAGAAACTTTAACTTGTTCCATGAGATGAAACAACGATAATTGATGAGTTTCATGAGTGTTCCTCAATTGACATGGAAACAAATTTCAAAATGGCGAATTTAGAACCACTTATGGAATTTTTCTATTCTCACGAGTAAAATGCTTTTTCATTCTTTATTCTTCCCAGAATTATAATACAATCTCCGATTTATTATATACTACATCTAATAAACCATCACCAATAATATACTCTTGTTCAACCTGTCTGGTGTCTCAGGGGAAGTTTTGTTGATATAATACTGTCACTTTTCGTTATAATTAAATTGGACAAAAATAACACACATTCATACAACAATTGTGATATCTTAAGTAGTTCGTAATATCTAGAACAAATTCGTAAAAACACTGGGTTTTTTTAAATGGTGGTCAAAAATCTAAAGGGATTCAAATTAAATACATAAGTCCTTGGTCATTTACCGTTTACAAAGTTTATGGACATTTGTGTGCAAATTTAACCAGCATTTGTTTATAGTATTTGTAATTTTTATATTATTATGGTATTTGTGTATGTCAATTACTTGCATTATATTTATGATAGTTTCAACTCTTGTCATTTATAATCATTTAATGTATGTTAAAAAGTATGGGGTTGGAAATGTAAATGGTTTTGTAATTTCCTTCTTGGGAAATCGAAAGTTGGTAGGACGGTGCAAGGTATGTGTATAATTTATAGTAACTTAGAGATAAATAAATGAGAAGAATTGGTGTATGGTTAATTTACACCCAAAGACAAGTAGTTAAACTTTTTAACTAATCAGGTATGGCAAAAATTCTTTTATATTTGTTTTGTAAATTAGCGTCAAATAAGTGCAAAAGTAAAAGAAAGTGTGTCAATTACACTCCATAAGTTAGTGTAACTATTTTTAAAATTAATACTTTGTGACGATAGCGCTGAACAAATAAATAAATTTATCGTCAAAAAATCAGTTTGTTTTAATTCAATTTCTGTTTAATAGTTTTCTGACAGGAAATGAGAAAAACATGTAGTTATAAATGTTTGTCACGATTTTATTTCACATTTCTGAGGTCTTTGACTAGTCTTAAGTCCCGGCGATGGAAAGATTATAGCAGGTACTGTAAATTAAAATTTTGTTTCCTTGACCACATCTTATTTGAAAATTGAATGCATGTTGTTAAAGATAAAAGAGTTAAAATATACATTACGTCCATGATGTTAGAGACTGGCACAAAATTAAATTAGAACTCAAACACTCTCGGAAATTTGTGAACAGCATCATCAACATCATTTGTAAAAAACAATATTGTAAATAGTAAATTTAAAGAAAGTTCTTAAGATGATTGATCTCCGAATAGACAAAAACGGATTGATAAGAATGTACAAAAGCTAACACAAATCAAAATAAAATGGAATAAGCAAAAGGAGAAGGTAGCAAAAGGAAGCGAAAAAGAATTATATAACAATTGCCTAATCTCTACTAGAAAATATTAGGATATTCCGATAGATAATGTAACAACTCAAGTATACTTCGGTCACAATACGGACCAATTACATCCCCCCACGGTCAACGCCTTTAAGTCGCCCTCGTGCGCAATGATTACGTCAAAGCTCACTACGGCATCGCAAGATATATGCCATTATTATTATATGCAAGTGCATGAGTACCTGTGACGACACTTGCTACGTCAACCCGAACAAACCACGTCTGATATGAATGACCTTCTTTTATCTTCATTTCTAAGGAGGCATCCCTAACTACGAATAACAGACACTTCCAAGTTCTCAGCTCACGCTAGCCGACGCGTTACGTGCAATCTCAAATACGACAGTTCAAACTTCGATGAATTGTACTCAATTCCAATTCTGAGATCTTAAAGCAACTAGCTAACCACGTACGTCCACGAACTGGAATACTGCTACATTTGGCGACAAGCCGAATTACATTTCTCCTACGTGAAGAACCAGCAACGAGGATCTTCATCCCCGGGGCAGCTCAACCTGGAATCCACCGACCACGACGCCAAGCTCTCCACGCCCGTCACCGATCCCGGATTTCATTCGACGCCGAGCTCTCCACGCCCAGCACTACGTCTCCAGACGTGAGACTCTCAATCAGGTTTACATAAGAAAATAAAACCTTATTACAAACCTGCATTATATACAAATTATTTATGAGGTTACAAGGTGGAAGATCTTGTCTTTGGAGTCAGCAAGACCATCTTCCACCTACACAAATAAACCTACAATAAGTTTATTTTGAAAAGTATGAAAAGTAATCTTCTGGAGGTAGTAATATATTTAGAGCCAACCAGAAGACATACATTCTTGTCTTATACATTCTTGCTCGTGGACATAATAAACACACTTTTCATGTATTTGTAGAGTCAATAAATTTTGAGAGAATAATTGGAAGACACTGCAAATAATTGGTAACACAAAATCTAAATTCGTTTTTGCTGAAGACAAATTGTTTTACAAACAAAAATCAACCTTTAAAGCAATCTCACCTGCAATTCTTAAAAAAGGTGGCGGTAAAAACGTTGTAACGCTTTCTGGCAAAAGTAAAAATTCGCGTAATGTATTGCTTTTAACTTTTTTGTTCTTATACGTTTTGGTTTGATATCTTAGTTTGTTACGTTCAAATAAATTACAATAAGCCGTACAAATAAATTTGTTGATGTAAAAATTTGTTATCTCTTAAGAAAGAAAACGAGAAACATCAGAAAGGAAAGAAATGAAAACCAACCTGGATAACAGAACATTCCGAAAATATGAATAGAGAAGAACTGGCTTATGAAATGTCACAGGTAAATCTAACAACCAATACTTTACCAACCAGTGAATGCAAGACAATAATGAAAAGGAAAGCTTCAAATTCGCTTGAGACGCCATCTAAGTCTACTTCTCTGCGGATTGGAACGTTTCAATAAACCGAGGACTTAAACCACATTCAGAACACAAACTCAGAAACCATGTTCAAAAAGGAAACTGCTCCGTCACCTTTTATGCTATCATACTTGTAGTTACAAATATCAATAGATTTACTGATACCTTAGAAAGCAAGCGGAGGACAAACTACCAGTATTCCTAACAAACACTAAGGATTAATTGTCGAAATAGTGATGAATATCATCAGATAACTCGAAAATTAGAATATGAAAGGACAACAAACTCTCAGATTGAATGGTTATCAACTTCTGGTAAGAATAATGACCATTTAGGGTGATGGCTAGGGTACTTGACGCTGACTTTGGCGAAAACTCAGTAGTTGATGGTATGAAAAATACAGAAATTACTAGTTTTGTATTGAAATTATTTTACTTATCACCTACTCGTATATATGTTTCTGTTCATTCCATTGTATTATATCCTGGAAGTTATTATAGAAAGTGCTATAGCTCTAGTACGGAGTAGAATGGCAAAGAAATATAAAAAAACCTTATTTAACAATTGTTAATGTACATCTTACATTCACGCCTTTCCAAATCCCAAATTTTTTTGTAATGAGTGATAACATCTTATAAGATCTTGAAGAAAGATAATTAATTTTGTGATGACAAAAATGTTCGTATAATCGCGTATCACCTTGATCATAAAGTGAAGTTGCATTAGAGGACCGATTGAAAACCTTCCGTTTGTTCCATGCCATTAACTTTCCACGTTTTACTCTCTAAACTAAACTCTCATGGAGTTAATGGTGGGCAAAGATCCAACTTTGAGGGGTATAGGCATATTTTGCAGCTATACTTAAATCCTCTCTCCAGCATAACACCCTGAGTTTCTCCTGATACAGTGCTACAAGTCATGTCCCGTTTAGGTCAATGTTCTTACAAGACACCAACCACTTGACCTTAACCATCGGGACATTTTCTCATCCCTATTCCTACTAGTTTAAGTTGGGGGAGGGGGGAGTAATGTTCCCGTGTTGTGACGCTGTCCATCGGATTCCTTTCAGCTCATCGTCTCTTGCTTGATTATGAGGACCTCATGTGATGAGATGTGATGAGATGTGATGTAACACTCAAAGCCCTTCATGTTTTCGTGGTCTAGAATCTAGTGGTTATGGGACTCCTCCTTTTAATTACTTGGCGAAATGCTACGCAGACCATCTGAAACAAATTGCATTCACTTAAAATGCTCTTGAAGAATGGAAACTCGGGACTTATATGTCATATAACTAATAAATATTTTTTATTATATCCACAATGTTATTATACTCAAAATAATGAAGAGAGAACTGTCATGATGGATTGTAAACGGGTTACGGTGTTTTTAAAAAACTTTTTACAACAGTCTTCTTCTTTTTTGAAGATCGAGTGAGCAAAATTTTATCGCGAAGTAAAAGCATCTGCTTCCTCCCTGTCTAATTGCATAGTGAATAGTTTATTAAATTAGGATGTATCTTCTCGCCGAATATATAAGTGCACTTGCTCATGTTATTTGTATAGTATTGATTATTAGTTATTGTATTGCTTTCTTAAATTGAGAGGAGTAAATCAGTAAGATATTCAGCACAAAATGAAGTGAATTGCCATTACATAAGACGATAATACATTCCTATAACGTTAAGACAAATATTTATGTTATATACAATAAAAAAGGGGTGAAAATTAAAAAGAAATAAACTTTATTGTATGTGCAATTCTAAAAATAGTAATGTCATTGGTACTGGTTTACAGCAGTATGTCTGCATTTTGTCCATTGGAAAAGAAAATTATTGAATTTTAAATATATACAGTTTGTCAATAAAAAAATTCAAAGTTAAGAAGGTACCATAATAGTACTACATAAGAACATACTCCCTCGTTCATATACCTTGTCCATATAGCATTCATTATTCCGTGCCATTTATTGTTATGATTCCCTTTATTTATATGGTCTTACAATGAATACTTATGCGAATCGAATGTAGGAAGCATTTCATGTTTCATTTTTCACACTCTTCGTCACTATTACATTAAACCTCACTGTAGTGTGTGCACTTGTACACTACTGAAAAGAAAAAAGGGCCCATTTATTTTTCTAAGTCCCACGCTCTGAGCAATTTTGGATTTGTTAAGTTTGCAAGCCTCCTCCTACCCCTTCGACAGGGGAACTTTCGTTCGACCAATCGTAGGTCTATTTAAAACGGTTCCCATATTTGGCAGACTAATAGAAGACATCGTACCCCTGGTAAATCGTAACGAGAGAAAATGTTTTATTACACCGCTATTAAAGAAATATTTTGTATTTTTTTATTATACACATTTTGGACTTTGAGAGTGAAAGAAGTAGGAATGAAAAAAGAATAGAACATATGGTATTAATATGGGTTAATACATTTCAATTTGGTTGGAATAAATAAAAGGGATTTGTCTTTTTTTATTTATTCATATCTGAAACGAGGTTTTCATATTATTGATCTCTGATTTTATTTTAGGTTGCACGATTACTACCAAATTGTTATATCGTGGATAAATATGTCACTAGAAGATGTAATTTATTTGTTCCTTAAGTAGTTTTATTTTATTTATAACTCGAGAATTAAACTTTTGTGTTATTAGTTCATATTTGAGACAAACGTTTTCTATATTTATTTAATTCCTTTTCACATATATGAAAAACTTAAGAGAATCGCAAATTATGTGAAATTACTTTCGACAATACACATCACTTGTAGGCAATGAGATTTGATTTCTTTACTTCACTGTATAAATATAAGAAATT
>NNCF01127371.1:0-19496 GCA_002313205.1 Laupala kohalensis
ATGTTATAACATCGTATTGTATAAACCAGATAGTTTTACAGTGTCTGTGAGTAAATTCAATCTCCCGCGCGTATTTTTTATTAATATCAATTCTGATATACAACGTTTGCAACAATTAACTTCCTTGTCCAAAATCAATATATTTTCCCAAACCATCAAGTCATCACTATTTAATAATTCATCCGTAAAAGGTCGTAAGTTTTTAATTATTTATTTATTTATTTAGATTACATAATGGACGTTAATAGTAGCAGAATTCCTCCTAAAAATGTACTAATATACTTGAGCTGCAGAGATCTACAGTGATCCACGTGCAAGAGTACTCTTTCGTGTGGAAAGATTTTTTTAAAATTGTATACCTCTCTATTTTTTTAAAATGATCCACGAACTCTTACATTTGAAGTGTAAGTAATTGTAACTTATAGCTCTTATGAAGACTGGGACACTCAATACATCAGGTCGAAGCAATCAACATCATCTTTCTAGAAGAAGAAATACGTTCTATGTCAGGAGAGTCGTATAAACTTTAAAATGCATAAAACTACAAGAATGTGTGTTGCGTTTTATATCACGTGTCACGTGTTTATATCGCAACGCCTCCCACAAAGCATCTCGCGCCGTATGTTTAACGCCAGTGCAAGGGGAGGGGAAACCATTATGACATGTCGTAAGGATGTTACACACCTCATATGCACATGACACGCAATTGCGATAATTGCAATGAGGTAAGAGACTGCAAGTCTCCCCTTTCCAGCGAATCATTTACCTACGATAACTTTTACCTGTCTATCATGATAGGAAATATACCGTTTTGTGCCACTACGGATCAGAGTGACCACGTGAAAATCCACTGAAGTAACGATGTTTTGTAACGATGTCATTAAATAAATGTCCATAATTTTTTAATCATTTTTTAAATGTTGGTTCTACGTCATGGAAAACCATCGTAATCTTTTTTTAGGACAATTAAATGCGACAAAATAATAAAAAATAATAATAATTAAAACAATTTCCACATTTATCTCAAGGAGGAAATGGTGAAAACGTTTAGAGAAATTCGGATAAAGTAGAATTGACACAAAATGATGCGAGACGTCTCAGGTCGGAAATCTTCCAGTTCTTTTGACGTCATCGAAGAGTTTCGAAGGGAATCAGGTTAAAAACGTTTTCATGTTTGTTAGTCTTTTACATTATGTCAAAATGAGTCATCAAACTGGAATGATGAAAAGTGGAACATGGGAAGATATTTCTCTCTTTCTCTCTTGATGGGTGAGGGATAATTTGTTCGTGATTTTCTTCGAATGCCATTTGGAAACTTACTGAACATTGCTAAGAGCCATCAAGATAAATGGGACAATGTTATCGTAACATGAAAATTGTCACTATCCTTCATTACGCTGGTTGAAGAGGACTCAAGCGTAAACGTAGATACCATCCTTTGTTCAGTTACATAACTACAGGTTATTAACACAACATTTTGATTTCTTGAAATCAAATATTATGGTACTATGTTCTCTTGTTTGTAAAGTTCGCATGACTTAACAAATAACTCATAAATAACTTATACAGGTTCTCTAGGCTTTGTCTAGGGGCGTGTTTATTGTAACAATAAATTGTGAATTTAGTGTTGTTGTTTTTTCAACTCTTATGATTTTTAAACACTATACTCCGAATAATCTATAGTTCGATAATAACTTGTACATGTAAATTTACAAACATATTTGCGTTAAATTACAAACATATTGACATTATATATGTATTATAACTCGCAGCTAACTTTTTTCTTATCTAGGAACTTATGCAAAAAAAAATTTGAACCCGCCTCTGCCTTAGGGCCCTTGATCGGAATTGATGGAATACGTCCCTTGCTTGCTTCCGGAGAGTAAATTAGTTTATTGTCCTCCACGTGGTCATACGCAGTTTGTACTGTTTTTTGACAATAAATTTATTATTACTAAATTTATTATTACTAACTTAGGAAAGGAACGATGCCACAAAATGACTGTAATTGTTTACGCACGTGAAGTAATAATAACAACAAGAAGGGAAAAAAATCGAAACCCAGATGGGTCACCCTACTATTTTGGGGCGCTGAATCCGATTATCTCTATCCATTTTATATTTACTACTAGTCTACTATTTCCAATATCTGAAATAGACTACAATCCTGACTACAATATCTGAAATATAAAATTTACGAGGAAGGAGTTAACGCAATGGTTGCTAGTACTGAGATTTGCAAATTATATCTGTTTCAAAAATCACCCCAAAATATGTGTTTAGTTTTTTATTTGACTGAATAATGAATAGTACATCTGTGGAGTTATTTATTTCCTATTTCATGTATCTATCATCTAAAATTAAAAATATGCATCTTTAGTGAACAAGAATGACGTATCGGAAATAAGGATGACGTAATTGATATTTCCATGAATTGAAGGAAAATGCAACAAAATTTACTTTAGCTGTCCATCAACATCGATACCGAGTGAAATAATACAACTGTAAAATAGGAATATTATTAAAATAGGTATATTTTTTAACACACATTGTACTAAGAATAAAGTTTCATATATGAATTTAATTGCAAAAGGTTGAAATAGAATTACCCAGTTTTCCATTTCTGATTTTGCTTTGTATTGACAGATCAAGAATTGTAAAAAAGTATCAATACTGACGAGAACAATTCTTTCCAACGAGCTTTGATCGCGTGTTTCTGGTTTGAATTTATATTCAGTTAACAAAATAAGCGAAGATATCGAAGGTATTGGCTCCCGAAAGTGGCCTTGCGTCCCTTTGTTACTAGTTCCAACTGATGATGTGTTGGCGCGTAGCAACAGTCAGAGAGTATTGGATAATATCCGCAGCGGCATATGCACATCAGTACCAGCTCGTGTCAGTGTACGACGCCCACTATTCTCATTTCCTCGAATCCATTACGAAAGAAAGAAAAAAGAGCATCCTGAATATGCATCCACTTATTCGCTCTCTGTATGTATAAAGCAAAATACCTAATGTCATTTTTTTTTCTCACGTAAATTTCGTTTGTGGGTTTTAGGAGAATCCGCAAAATTCATGACTCGAGAGAAATTATTCCATCGTTTCTTCCCCGTGTTTCGCAATTCTTTTCATGTCATAGACATTAATTTAAAATTAAAATTATTTTGTAATTTTCCTACAGAGTTCTTAGCCCTCGCTATCGTTAAAACCGAATTATTTAACATTCAACGAATGACAGGTAAAATGGAGTAAATAGGGTCCGTCCGGGGTTTACTTCAGTTTGTTTCTGAAATTAGAAAAAAAATAAAAGTTCTTGTTACTGTCACAAATATTCGAATCTGTTGGGATAAGTCACAATAAAAAATATATTTCGAAATATTGCATTTTATTTCGAAAATGTGTGCTAATAAAAATAGTAGATGGTATAATTTAAGAATTGAATCCATTATTAAGGCCTGGAGTTATGATAATCATGTAGGCGTTTGATCAAACACCCTCTGTGTGTACTTGCTATTCATGGACTTACGGCAATGCTGTGGAGATGATGATGAGAGGATGATACTGTGGAGATGTCAACACATACTTTTTATCGATTAGTCTTTGAAAATTTATTCACAAACTAAAAAAATATTAATTCTATATTTACGGATTATTTCCTGATAGTGCGTATGTTTATAATTCATTCTGTGAGGTTTTGTTTTTCTAGTATTTATCACATAAAGTGAAATTGTGTGAAACGTCCGGACGATGGTGGGTGCAGTATCTATTTAAAACTAGGAGCGCAATCACTCGGACAAATTGTAAGTTAGTTACTAGTCGTCAATCATTGTGTTGTGGAACCAGAGAATAAAGTTTCACGAGAAGTAAAGAAGATTGTGAAGTATTTTTGCGTTGAGGTCTTGAAATGAAAACTCCTATTTACAACACGTCTACGTTTCGGTCCTCTTTATTTGGACCTTCATCCGGGAGTTTTTAATGCAAGGTCACAACGCAAAAGTACTTTAGTAATTATCGTTATTGAAAATTAGTACAAAGGATTGTGGTTGAAGAAAGTGGTTGATCGTTCTAAATGAGTGCACCGTTTGTAAACTGGAAGGAAGGAAATTGACAGATCACGTACCCATTAATTATATCTCGAGCAAAAATTATCTACTTTCTCTTCTTTCTTTTGTAACGTATCTATTGTGTGCTCGAGAATGAAAGAATTCTTTTTCAATCAGATTCATGGGAGAATTAACTCCCCTATGAAGTCAATTGATCTCGCAACTCTCCAGCCCTTCAGCCGAGTTGCTTCCACCGTTATCCTGTTTTCCGCTACGATACGCGGGCGGCGAAACACAGTTCCGAAGCGAAACCATCAGAGCGAACAAAGAAGATTACAGGGATCGAGTAGGAAACTGCGTGGACATGACGAGGAATAGAGACCTCCGACATTGCGACGGTCGATACCAATTGCCCACCAATGACTCAGTACTTCTCGAAAGAGCTAGAAGGAAGAAGAAGAAATTGTTTGTTTTGCTTCGGGAACCGTTTTCAACGAATGCGATGGAGAACCATTTCGCGGTTGGCAGGTGAAGTTTCTCTTCCATTGGTCAGAACCACCAAACGAATAACTCAGCAATGGTTCGTACACCAGCGGCGGATCAAGGGACCTCAGTACTCAACTGGGGGGGGGGGCTAATCAGGGAGCATTTTTGTTTAAAAATTATGGTTTTACAACATAAATTTTATACATTTTACCTTTAAATAAAATGAGTCAAATAAATAATTAACAATCTGGTATTATTTATAACAAAAACAATTAAAGTTATTCTAATGGTATTATTAATTTTATTAAGCTGGTATTATTAATTTTATTTATCTGCTATTATTACTAAGAATAACAATTATAACTCATAATTATTATTAATCTGGTGAAACAACTTTTACAAAATATGACATTTATCAAGTTCAATTTTATGTGTTACGGGTTCACGTCCAATTGGGTGGGTGGTGGGGGGGGCTATAGCCCCCTTAGCCTATAGTCTCCATATGTCCGCCACTGGTTCATACAGTGGTGCAACTTGGAATGCATTTATATACCAGTTATTTATACCAGTGGTGTCATGGACGGCGTGAACGCACTGGATTCTGCAGTATGTTTCTTTTTTAATTTAAATATTTACATAAGAGTTTATTTTAAGCGACGTTACAATAAAAAGAATTTGAGAAACAAATTTCACGCTTTTCCGGTTTTCCTTCGGGTGGAGACGGATTTCTTATTTAGGTTCTCTAGGCTTTGGACTATTAAAACAAGAAATCGTGAACTTAGTGTTATTTCAATTCTTATGATTTTGAAACACTATACTCAGAATAATCTACAGTTCGATAATAATTCGTACATGTGAAATAACTTTTTGGTTTTAAATTACAAACACGTTGATACTCTATTAGTAATATAACATGTAGCTATCTATTCATCTTATTTGCTGAATTTTTTGAACCCGCCTCTGCCTTAGTACCCTTGATCGGAATTGATGGGATGGTCCCTTGCTTGCTTCCGGAGAGTAAATTAATATATTGTCCTCCACGTGGTCATACGACGCAGTTTGTAACTGCTTTTTTTAGAATAAATTTATTTATTTACTGATAAATATACAGCAAGAGACATGGGCCACGCGTGAGAGGAGTTAGGTTATTATCACTTCAATGCCGTTTGATTTTTGTTGGCAGGTATGGGAAATTCAGCGTTTTGGCTCTGCTAAATTCACCATAACACCACTGGTTTGTTCCTCAACGTCAAAAATGAAATGTCAAGTATGATTCGGTAACTTCAGAAAAAGCGCAGTATTGATTTTCATAGATTTGGAATAAACACACATGAACTATGCTTATATAATTTAAACGAGGATTTATTACATTTCCCTTTGAATTCTTTCGAAAATACTCTCTTAACGACGTATTTAATGCAAAAACATTAATTAAAACAAAAGAAAGATTTGAATGTTTTAAGATCAAGCTTACTTAGCAAATTGGTTCCTCCGGAATTATTTATGCGAATTTCTACTTTTAACAGCTTGCTTCGCATAGTACACAAATATAGAAGAAACATCCTATGACATCATATCGTAAAATGGCAACAGAGCAGTGTTATATGTGACCCAACTTCTCAAAAACTATTTTTACATGGATAAAACTAATCTAGGGCGATTATATTCCCCCAAAATCTTACTTTTTGAATTGTTTTAACTGTCAAAGAAGGAATAACAAGTACGCAAATATTAATAGAACGCCAGCAGACGTCCATCGCAGCGTGTAATGGGTGCAATGGCCTTGAAGACGAGAAATCACGACGCGTACGATTACGTCAGAAGAAGAAGAATCGCCGAGTGAAGTTACTGTTTAAATGTTTTGTAACAAGTCGGTAACAAGACAAGTTTTGTAAGGCTCTAATGACCTCGATGTTGACGAGCCCTTAAAGCCCCACAAAAAAGAAAATGTAACTTGTCGATGCACGTGCTCTAATTTTATTTTTTACTTTAAAACAAAGGGAACTTCACATGAAGGTCAAAGTACTCTTTCGAATATTTCTCAAAAACGGCTCCAACGATTTTGCTTAAATTTTCTGTACGTAAAGTACAATTAGTATGCATTACATCCGCATTAGCGGTATTTTGCTTGAAAATTTGGTATAAACGCATTGAATTAATTTCTGTCTGCTACACTTACACATTAGTTAACTGTTTCAAAAAACTTGAACAATATTTAGCAATGTAAATGGACTAAACAGACGTAGAATACACTTTTCGTAAACTGAAATGAAAGATATGAAAATGATAAGATACATAGGAGGACAGCAAACGCACTGCAGATACGAGAATACATCAATTTCTGTCTACAACGAAATTACATTTACATAACACTATTACGATATTTTTGGTCACTCTATGCTGCAGATGCAGAAACGTATACGATAAAACTATGTGCAATGGTTTTGCACCACTAGTTTCCTTAGGAAGAGGATTACAGAAGGACGTTGCGCAGAGATCATTGTAAAAATTCTGAAGTTAAGCTTCAGATAAGTTGGAGGAGTCCATAGGAGATGACCTCCCTCATGATATTTATTTGACCATTTTGATGTAGGGTAACATAATGCATTTTACTGTAATTAACTTGCCTCTAAAGTGACCTAGTCAGTGATCTGAAAATAAAGTAAAAAGAAAAAATTGAGATCGTGGCTCATTGATATACCTTCTTAGAATAGGAGGTATACCTCCCTTGTGTATTTGTGGGAAGAGAGAGAACACATATCATATGGGATTGTGATTTATATGGCATGAATCGTAGTCATAATTTCCCAGTGAAAATTCGAGATTGATAACAACTAATGTAATAAATGACATTCCCGCGTGTGGAAAATCTGACACTATACGGAAGGAAAAACGGAGAGAAACTCGGGTGTTACGAAGTGTTACCAACGAAGAAAAGACTTTTTGTGGATTGATGAAGTTAAAAACACGATTTCTCGACGCGAATAAATCAAATGGAAAAATACAACTTTTGCAACAAGGAATATCGAGACAAGTTTTATCAACCATAAATATTTGAATTGTTTCATTTCTCAATTTTGATGGTGCATTTGTGATTAATTACCACTCCCCCTGTTGTACTAAGTTGTACTATATAAATCATGTATAAACTTCGTGTGACCTAATTGATACAAAGATGAATGTTTTATGAAGGTGTTACCTATCAAGTCAATTCATAATGGATACAAAAATTTTCTTAGAGCAGCACAGGGTACACGCCACCCTTTATCCCTTTCTCTCGAGAAAAAAATCAAAGATAGAAAAGATCTACTGCAACTACGAGGGGAAAGAGAAAAGTACAAAAGCAATGAAACAGAGATGTATTTATTTATTTATTTATAACTGTTGGACTTGGGACATGTTTGTTTGCGAGGGAACTTATGGTACCGAACCAACATTTGTGTGGAGAGGTGAAGAAATCCCCAGCTGAAAACCTCCCCTAGTTCNTCAAAGATAGAAAAGATCTACTGCAACTACGAGGGGAAAGAGAAAAGTACAAAAGCAATGAAACAGAGATGTATGTATTTATTTATTTATTTATAACTGTTGGACTTGGGAGATGTTTGTTTGCGAGGGAACTTATGGTACCGAACCAACATTTGTGTGGAGAGGTGAAGAAATCCCCAGCTGAAAACCTCCCCTAGTTCGAGCAGGGTGTGAACCCACGCTCTCCCGCTCAGCCAATGGGATCGTGGAATTGAAGATGCTACCACCTGAGCACCGCTGAAGGTTATAGAGGTCTAGGGGTATTTCAGACATTGTGACACAACTATTACAGATAAGGTAATATATTAAAGAGCGGAGAATAGAGGATATCTTAGAACAATGATAGGAAGGAAGTAGAAAGTAGTGACTCAAAGGGTGATACGGAAGGAGAGTAAAGACGGAAGACTAAACGCAGAAAGAGAGAAAATGACTAGTGATCATGACAGTAAAGTTGTGCGGGTACAGGTTCTTTATGGGTAAACATAATGGTTACAGGATGCAGTATGGCAGTATGGCAAAAATTGGCATTGNACATAATGGTTACGGGATGCAGTATGGCAGTATGGCAAAAATTGGCATTGAATGTATCAAGTAAAGTAAAAACGTTGTCTATAGAGAAGGTAGCCACGTAGAGAAGTTGGGCAAATACATAAATAAATAAACAGATGTAAGTACGAGTTATAAAGGGAGCACAAAAGCTACAACGCAGTACAACTGCTACTCAATAATGACCTCCTGAGAAAAGAAATCTGCTGCAAGTTGTATTATTGAAGTGGAAATTTTGTCTCTTATTTTGAATAGTGACCCGATAGGTTAAACTGAATATACTGGAGTTGTATGGGAGTTTGTGCCACAGGTGGCAAGACTCGGCTCGTGTCAAGTACAGAAACGCGCGCTGTCTGCCAGCATCATCTTCTAGAGATTGAATTATTAATGAGGAGTTCGAGTGTTCTTATGATGTGGATGCTGCGTGACACGCGACACGGGTGATTAAGGAACTCCCGGAGCGAAAGCGCATCTGTCGTCACACGAGAGCACGTGAACTGCTCTGTATGGAATATTACATGGGCTGCGTGTACGCACTGTAGTTACATCAATCCAACAAGTATGAGGGTTATGAGCCATAGTGATCATACACGAATGGTTATAATAATAATAATAAATTTATTGTCAAAAAACAGTACAAACTGCATATGACCACGTGGAGGAGAATAAACTAATTTACTCTCCGGAAGCAAGCAAGGGACCATCCCATCAATTCCGATCAAAGGCCCTAAGGCAGAGGCAAATCGAAAAATTTCAGCAAAAGTTCCTAGATAAGATGAAAAGTTAGCTGCGAGTTATAATACTAATAGAATGTCAATATGTTTGTAATTTAACGCAAATATGTTTGTAAATTTACATGTACAAGTTATCGAACTATAGATTATTCTGAGTATAGTGTTTAAAAATCATAAGAGTTGAAAAATCACTAAATTCACGATTTATTGTTACAATAAACACGCCCCTAGACAAGGCCTAGAGAACCTGTATAAGAAATCCGCCTCTACCCGAAGGAAAAACGGAGAAAAACCCGGGCATTTGAGAAATTTTCTTGCATTTGAAAAATAATATTGGATTGATAAAGGAATGGTTTTGTTGCAAATAAGAACTTACATATATTCACATTATCCCGACGTTTCCACCTTCAGAACTAAAGCAACTTCTTACAAACTAACATCACTCCACACAGCTGACTTTCCTAATCCTTAACACCTTTGTGCACGTGGCTAACTTACTAACATCAAAAATGGTTGTGGTTAGTAAGGTAGTAAGGTGTGGTTAGTAATTTATGTGGTTAGTAAAGTATTGTTATATTTTAAAGAAAATAAAGTATTGCGAATTAAAATTTGCAACAAATTTGAAGTCATTTAACCAAATTAAATACATTAATACAATAACATAAAAATTCCAGTCGCGTTTCAGTTGTGCAAATTGTAAAGCAAGTGTATGAAAATATCCTGCAAGTGTTCATTTCCTTATTTGATACTCTTGAAAATAATAGGTTTAGAAAGTAATTATAGAGTTCTCGAAGTTGTCTAACAAGTTATTAAAAAATTTAATAAGAAATGCAATAGACATTAGAATTGTACATAAAATGATTGTTTTTAAAATAATGTAAGAAATTTGTTAGCGCTTCTAAGTTCTAAAAATTGTAANAATTGTACATAAAATGATTGTTTTTAAAATAATGTAAGAAATTTGTTAGCGCTTCTAAGTTCTAAAAATTGTAAAGAAATCTAAAAAAACATTTAAATTACCTTTGTTCGAAAAGGCAACGTAATTGCTTCGATTCCTTGAACAAAATATAGTTCTTTAATGAAGCTGATGAGGGTGAGAGAGACCTAGATACCTGCAATGCCACATCGCACACATTGCGCTCCTAATAGGCAATTGTCCTCCTCGTATCATCACCATCTCCGTGTCACCATGGTGCAGACAATTTCTAGGGCAATGGAGAGGTCATTCCGAGGGTCTCAGGAACACAGGTCGGGACAAGGTCGAATTCATGAGTCGAGTTAGCAAACTGTATCGACAGACCAAACAATTGTAGAAGGTTTACACAAAGTATTTACGGAATTTCTGCTTCTCGAAAAAATATAATATTGAAAATGCTTTAAATAATTGCGTTCGAGCTCAAGTTACTGCTTATGAGTGATGTTTCGAAAAGCGTGTTTCATCAAAATGTTGGAAAGCAAATACTACATCCAAAATAAAGATATATAATTATGGCAATTTGTCCGAAAATTAATACGATTTCCTTTCCAGAACGTAAAAGAGATAATGGTTTGGACAGATACGTTTTGCAAGTATATATTATTCTACTTGTAAACTTTTCATTTTGTTACCAAGATAAAATTAATTTATTTGTTCAGGTACTGGAATCATCCGATGATGACAGAAATCCTCCATGGAAACATCGTGTAATAAAAATCATCCAAAATATTTGAATAGAAACAGAGTTACCGCAGATTTCCACGTCGCCAATTCGAACGTCACAAGCGTCCAAAATAATTACACAATGCACGTATGAATTTTGAGTGCCGGGACACTTCATTGTAAACCAGATTCAACGAACGAATGAATGAGTCAAAAGCAATAATTGTATGCGAGCACGACGTGAAGTGAAATGTTCATTAACTGTCTTCTCTCCCCAAACAAGTCCATTTGCAGGTTATTCAATATTTTACCACCAATTAAAATCTATAAATGTATTTTAATCTTGTTAACACACGGACAAATGAACTGGAGAAATACATGATCACAAAAATTCGTTCTGAATGTTGAACACGTACTATCAAATTTTATACTTAATGAAAGAGTTTGTAAAAACGAGCCTTTTATTAACAAACCGAATTAGAAAACAATAAGTGTTCGAAACAAAGGTACAAAATAATTCAAAATACAATGAGTTTCTACTGTATCGTAATCCATCGCATTACAAAGCGAGTCAAACAATTTTTCAGACCGATTCAATAACTTAAAACTCAACAAATATTAATATTCACAAATGCTCTATTGATTCAAAATTGAAACGCTCACTTAAAATGTCGTCTGTCAGAAACAACACATTTTTTTAAGACGCAAATTCCTATCGAATGCCTGATTTTAAAGGTCTTTTATAAAATAAAAACAAGAGATCTATGTCTGGATCCTCTTCAAAATTGTGGAACTATGAAACATTCATTTCAATAGGGCGCTTTATTTACAAATATTATTTATGTACAAATGTGTGGCGAGGCTTTTTGTTGCCTGTACGCCTGTAAAATTCCCCTTAAGTAGAGCCGTGGGCTGTGCATACAATGCCCTGGAATTCACTCTCATTGAACGGATAGTTGCAGTTTTAATTTTTGTTTTGAACTTAAAATGATTGTAATTTCATTTACTTGTGATTTATATCGTATTATTACTATTATTATTATTAATATCCTTTAGTGCTTCTTTAATATTGTTTTATTTAGTTGTAAAATATCTTTTAAGTCTATGAAATATATAAAATTACTGCTTTGTATGTTTTCTTCGTTGGATTCACATTGGAAGAGGAAACCGACGATATGAAAACAATAAATCAACAACAAGAAGAAAAACATTCGAAATAGCATTTACGTAATATATATTTGACGAAGCATTTGTGGACCTAAAGAGGAGGCAAAACTATAACCTTGAAACGTAGTTCGTCAACTACAATCTAATAGCGTTATTACTCATCCCTAATAATAAACCAGTGATTTTAATTGTCTTCGACATAATCTACTCGTGTTGAATAATATAAAAATACAAGGAGTTAAAATAAAACAGTAACGTACTTCATGGAAAATTAATTAATGTAAATTATTAAGACCAATTACACATTTCTCTAAAACATGTGTTTCTGATTAGTATTAATTGTCAATATGTTACACATAAGATTTTAATTTTATTTTAATAAAAGTTAAATCCGTCTTGTACTTTATCACGCCATTGCTGTAGCACTTTTTAAATAACTTATAACAATTTCAAAAACTATTTTTTTGCATGATTGTGTTGCCGTATGGCTCATATTAATTTAGTTTTATGTGTACTCAACTTTGGCACGGTTGTGTACATTAATTCTGTAACCCCATCCTGGCCCGGGTTTTTCTCCGTTTTTCCTTCGGGTAGAGGCGGATTTCTTATACAGGTTCTCTAGGCTTTGTCTAGGGACGTGTTTATTGAAACAATAAATCGTGAATTTAGTGGGTTTTTTTCAACTCTTATGATTTTTAAACACTATACTCAGAATAATCTATAGTTCGATAATAACTTGTACATGTAAATTTACAAACATATTTGCGTTAAATTACAAACATATTGACATTATATATGTATTATAACTCGCAGCTAACTTTTTATCTTATCTAGGAACTTATGCAAAAAAAAAAATTGAATCCGCCTCTGCCTTAGGGCCCTTGATCGGAATTGATGGGATGGTCCCTTGCTTGCTTCCGGAGAGTAAATTAGTTTATTGTCCTCCATGCAGTTTGTACTGCTTTTTTGACAATACATTTATCAAATTATGAAATTTATAAATTTATTAAGAATCACCAAATTGTTGATTTTTGTCCTCACTCGAAACAATTTATTTTACGGATTTAATGTATAAAAGGTAGTCAAAAATATTTTTAAAATACATAATGATCGAAATGTATCTAAGTGAAATTTATCATTAAACAGATATCTACTGCCCAATTAGGCAAAGTGTAAGAGCAGCCACACGTTCACCTCGAAATATAGAAGCACGATTTTATTTTTATTTTTTAATATTTTGGTCGAACTATCACAAAAGATGTGAAATAATTTAATTCCAAATTCTTTTTCTACATTTTTAATTTTTAGGTAAAATATGCATTTTGTGGCAAGAAGTCGTTAACAGAGGATGGATTCAAACGAAAAGTTCACTGTAGCTCGCGTCCCCATCCATTTAGTTGCGTGATTGAAAAAGAGAGCTCTAGCCTTCAGCGTCCACCCCTTGATTCACAACACAGAAGACGAAAAATGGTACAGAATATCTCTTCGTAATTTTATTTATACGTAATTACGTTCGATTTATTTCGTATGAGTTTTATTCATACAACGAGAGACGTGATTAAAGGGTAATAGTTTCGGAACACATTTTGCCGGCCATCGCGTCACCGTCGACGGACCGAACAACACGTGGACACACAGCGAAAAGGTCTTCCTTCCCTTTAATGGCATCGTGGCTTCTGATCTAACATTATTCAAACAAATCACTTTGAATAAGGACAATATATTTATAGTACATATTTCTTCCGCGTACCCTACACGTGGAGAATATATGTGATAACTTTCGGTCGGGTGAAAATGGCGACCAGCCGGGACTCGAACCCCTGTCTCTTGCTTTGATCGCAAGGGTGTTAACCTATGGGGATGTTCTCCTGTCTGGGGATGTCTCTCAGGTATTCCGGGGTTCAGGTCTCGGTGGAAATGGTGCACAGTTGCGGATGGCGAACCGGTGGTGTAGCGGTTAACACCCTTGCGATCAAAGCAAGAGACCCGGGTTCGAGTCCCGGCTGGTCGCCATTTTCACTTGACCGAAAGTTATCACATATATTCTCCACGTGTGGAGAGGGTACGCGGAAGAAATATGTAATGAATTACCTCGTTGTTGTGTCGCATATATTTTTGTCACGAAAAATATACAAGTCATTCCTAATTCTCCCTATTTTTATACTTTTTATCTTTATACATGAAATCGTTCAAAATCTTTGCAGCGAAGCGTGGCAACATACTACGTTCCCAGGGAATGGAGGCTGAGCCCGACAGCATTTGCCGTATCTTTAGCCACGTAATCTAATCTAGTGTTGTGATGTTCCAAATATTTGGTTTTCGATGCAAATATTGTTCAGCGGTTTTCGTAGTCAAAGGCCGTATTGTCTTATGTGTATTCGCCCGAAGCAATTTCCGTACGCTGTTCACATTACAACACTCGCGCTCCATTAGCCTCTCGGGTCTTTTTGATATTCCACTTACAAACCGATCTCACACCGAATTTCGTTTGAACTCTGTAAATTTATATAAATTTATTGTCAAAAAACAGTACAAACTGCGTATGACCACGTGGAGGACAATAAACTAATTTACTCTCCGGAAGCAAGCAAGGGACGTATTTCCATCAATTCCGATCAAGGGCCCTAAGACAGAGGCGGATTCAAAAATTTCAGCAAAAGTTCCTAGATAAGATAAAAAGTTAGCTGCAAGTTATAATACATATACAATGTCAATAGGTTTGTAATTTAAAGCAAATATGTTTGTAAATTTACATGTACACGTTATTATCGAACTATAGATTATTCTGAGTATAGTGTTTAAAAATCATAAGAGTTGAAAAAACACTGAATTCACGATGTATTGTTACAATAAACACGCCCCTAGACAAAAGCCTAGAGAACCTGTATAAAAAATCCGCCTCGACGCGAAGGAAAAACGGAGAAAAACCCGGGCCAGGATGGGCCAACTCTGTCGCGGATTACGTTTCGAAAAGCAATAGAAATGTAACTTAAAAAGTAGTATTATGGTGAAGAAATAAAATTTCCTTATGTTATAACAGACAAGTTTATTAAATTTATTTTTACTTAAAACCACACACTAGCATGTAAACCTTATTGTGCATGTCGATAACAATTAAAGTTTACACAATGAAGTTCAAAAATTGATAAAAGCACATTGTAAAAACTTTAAAAATTCAGTCATGTTATTGGAGTTGCCACCTGATTATGACTCTAAATACGAGACGAATTGTGATGAATTTTAAAGTTATAACAAGCTTTTACTCCAGAGTTTATGACAATTTTTCAACTTCATTGTGCAAGATTTTCAAAGTCAATTGTGTAAAATTTTATTGTTGTTGACGTTCTCAATGAGGCTTATAGATTAGTGTATTTCCAAAATTTAAAAAAATATTTTAATAAACTTGTCTGCTATAAAATAAGGTCATTTTATTTCTTCATTTCACTACTATTATTGCTATTAATAAGTAGCATTGGGTTTGGTGCACCGCAAACGTCTGGCTGAAACCGAAGTTGCTATATCTCTTTTTCCTCCTTTTCGGTCAATACTGCACACTTTCTATTACGAAAACTGCAGATACACAAGTTACCCAAACCTCAAATGTTACTTTATTAAAAACTGAAGCTTCCCGAAATAGTAAGTGTCCAATGATTATGGAAGACTTAACACTATATATTTATTTTAATTTAGCTATAGAATCTACACCGTCAACAATATTTTCTTAATATTAGATTTCTGTTTTTTCTCGTAACGAAAACAACAATTCATTAATATATTCTGTAAATGTAATGTGCGGTTCATTATTTCTCTCTATCTATTCCTTCGTGGTTAAGTTGAAACACTTCAATGAATTGCATGGGAGGAACAGAAGCTTCGAGAACACAAGGCCTCTCTCTCCCGTTTCTCCGAAGACATTTATGAGCAGCTTCCCACGAAATGCGAACCCTGAGGGGGAATTGGATTCGCGTGAAAGAGGAGCAGCATTTGCATCACAATAACCTCATTTGCGAACCAAGTTCATTAACGTGAAGACAATTTCTGCAGAATATTCATTGTAGACGAAAAGTGCCCAATCATGAACTATTAGAGACGGTAAATTGTTACAGAAAATCCTTCTACGAAACACAAACAATAAAATAAAATAAAACAATGTGATCTTTCTTTCCTGTTTGTTCTATCTTTCCAAAATTTTGATCAATGTTAAAATATTTGCATTCTTCAGACGGAAGAGCAGACAGTCTCATCAAATAAAGTATTATTATTATTTTAAAAATTAATGTTCAGAAATTTATATTTCCTTTTAATAATCATCAGCGCTTACTCACTTCGAGATGTGTTCTCCAAATGGCTGGTAACCAATGGGTTGTTAACTCACCTGAAAACAAAAAGAAAATATGATTATTAGTCGAAGGAATATTTTCGTCTTTAACAGTAACATTTTTAATGGCAAGATCATTATGTTGTTTCTCGATTTTAATATATTTGAAGTTTTTTAATGTCTCAGGCTTTTTGTTTTATAAAACAAACCATTTCCTTATTCATCACTATTAGAATTTGGTTTGGTTAAATTATGGACAGAAATGTGAAAGCAAATTACAATTGAGTCGGTATTAAAGAAGGCGATGTGACAATCTGAGCTAATGAGTGTATGGAAGAATAGTGTTAACAATGGAGGTAATCTTTGCTTTCTCCCTAACATCTAGCCTTCTCTTTTTGATCCATCTACTAAATATTACAAGCGTTTCCAAAAGGTATCAATAGAGATTCAAAAACTATTTTTTATTCATAAAATTTTTAATCCGACAAGAGCATGTCGTAAGAGTTGCGGGGAGTCAGAAAATAAATAAAACTAAAAAAAGCACAAGAAATCGAAGATTGAGCATACCAACCAGAATGAACGAAGTCCTAATTATATATTGTTGTTTAAATATATAAACTTCATTGTCAAAAAAGCAGTTGCAATCTGCGTATGGCCACATGGGGATAACAAACTAAGTTACTCTCCGCAAACAGGCAAGGGACCATCCCATCAATTCCGATCGAGTGCAGTGGTGGAACTGAAATTTATGAAAGAAATTATTTAATAAATACTTACTGTTGTTCATTTGTTATTCCAAAACGTATCGTAGCTATAATGAGCAGTCAAAATTCGAGATTAATATTAACTAAATAATAAATTGTCATTCCCGCCTATGGAAAATAGGCGAAAAAAAACCCCGTGTAGGTGAATGAGCACGGGCTGTAGCGTATATTAACATTCACCTGCCACCCACCCACCGCCCGCCCTGTGGCAGTCGTATGTGACGAAGTGTGTTATATCTGTAACGAGTGGACAGGAGGAAGACTTTCTCTACCCGCGCTCCAATCACGAGAGGTCAACGCCCTCCCCCTGCTGCATGTCGTAAGAAGCTCTTGCGTGTTTAACAAGAAGGAAGAAGACGACGTTGAGTAATGAGCAGTGTAGGTCAGTGCGCCGTCACACATGTGTTTGTTTCAAGACAAGTGAAGTCTAGGTTAGAAATTTACAACACGTTTTCATTGACGAATAAAAAAGTGAAGGAATGGATCAAAAAGGAATTAAATGCCTTGCTTCTACATTAATAATAAATTTATCGTCAAAAAACAGTTACAAACGGCGTATGACCACGCGGAGGACAATAAACTAATTTACTCTCCGGAAGCAAGCAAGGGACCATCCCATCAATTCCGATCAAGGACCCTAAGGCTATACATTACTATTAGCTGATAGATGGAAATTAAATAATATTTTTCATCGTCATTACTATTCATAAAGTTGTGTTATAAAATAATTACAACAAAAATAAAGGAATCAATAAAAAATATGTGTGAGTGATTTTTGACTTGGACTTGCGAGCGCTCGTCCCCGACCATCGTAACCGTGTCGTCTGAGTATTACAAGTGCGACGAACTGCATAAAGAAAATTCTGGAAGGATTAGAAGACACGAGAAACAGGTTTTCTCTCATCTCGAAAGCTTTTCATTTGAATAAAGCTCTTCGGGACATGAGGTCATTGTCGTGTCAAAGGTCACCGACCCACATACCTCTCTGTACCACGGAAAAAATTCTCAGAGAACTTCGAACACGTTGATAGTGATCTAATCTAGATATTTTTTTTTGTCTAGCGCCAAAATGGCAAAGAAGACAGAGAATAACTACCTACAAATCTAATTTTTTATTTCTATTATTTGTAAATGGGAAGGAAATGTAGCTTAGTGCTACTGAAGTTTATATACACAGGAGGTAGGAGGTGGATGGTAGTGGTTGTTATTATTATAAGGTGGGTTTACCAACAACTTGGTCCACGCGGACGACTTAGTAGATAGTAGAAGGTTGAGTAGTCACAGGTATATATATGATCTGGGACGTTCATGTGAAAGGAAACAGGTTTTTTTTTTGTGGCCCCACCGGGAAGCGAACCCGGAGAGTCAAGGTTGAGCAAGTATGCTAACCCCTTCGCCTGAGGAGGGGCTAAAAATCTACTGAATGATGGAAATACTATAATTGGTTCCATCTCAAGCAAAAACACAGGAACATTGAAAACCGAGCATTTATATATTTTAAAAAAAACAAAGGAAACAAGAATTACAAGTCAGAGAATGATGAAAATGCAATTTTATTTTATATATGCTCAAAACGTGATATTTGATAATTAATTAGTGTTCCTCCTATTTTCCATCGAGTAGAGGTGAATCTTATATTATAGTCTCTTTAGGCTCTCGCCTAGAGGTGGTGGTCTTATTGTACTTATCAATATCGAATTTAGAGTTATTTTAATACTCACGATTTATAAATAATATTTTCCGAATAATATACTGTTCGATAATAAAACATACTTGGGGAATATTTGTGTTTGTGTGAGTTTCACTAAATACGAATTTGTAGCTAACTTTTTCGTCTAACCTAAGGAGTGTAAAGATGAAATACTCAATCCACCTGTGCTCTTGGGCTCTTGATCGGAATTGATGGGATGGTCCCTTGCTTGCTTCCGGAGTGTAAATTAGTTTATTGTCCTCTACGTGATCATACGCAGTTTGTAATTGCTTTTTTTACAATAAATTTTTTTTATTTTAATTATATGAATCCATTTTATCAAACTAAACCATTATAATAAAAAAAATTATTGTCAAAAAACAGTACAAACTGCGTATGATCACGTAGAGGACAATAAACTAATTTACACTCCGGAAGCAAGCAAGGGACGTATTCCATCAATTCCGATCAAGGGCCCTAAGGCAGAGGCGGATTCAAAAAATTCAGCAAAAATTCCTAGATAAGATAAAAAGTTAGCTACGAGTTATAATACTAATAGAATGTCAATATGTTTGTAATTTTAA